>PVJH01039514.1:0-12442 GCA_004026705.1 Nesogale talazaci | reverse complement strand
AGTGTTGTCCAATGTGCCGTAGGGACAGACATCTGCAATTCTTACACTGTTTCTCCAGTGCTATCCCCCGTAGAACCTTGCGTCAGCAAGGGATGTCATGTTTCATAGTGGAGCTGCTCTTTGTATGACTGTTCTGAATGCAGAGATCTTCCTCAGGTCTTGGTGGGCCAAGATGCGCTCCCCTCTCTTCCTCCCCCTTTATTTGCTCCTGTGTGATCTGCTTAGACATGTCCCTCTCCCAAGAAGTTCAGCGCTGTCTGCCCTCTAAAGTTAATTCCTCTGGGGGAGGGATGGCTATAAACGTGGTTGGGATTGGGGCTGGATTCTCAGACCCCTTCACTGACTCCCCACTCCATGCCATCATGCTGCCTTCATGTCCTAGATCACCGGGTTTAAATCTGGTCCCTCTTTCCCTCTGGTGATATAAGCAATATGAGGTGTGGCCTTCTTATACAAGAATAAATGAGGACTAAAATGGACCCTTTCTGGTACTTTGCCTTTGTCTTTGCTGCAGTTTTACTGGGACTCTGAGTCTGTGCCCCAGGACTCCATCAAATGTGTCCCAGCTTGGAGAGCTCCTGGGATCCTGCCACGTTGACATGGGAGCCACATGATTATGATTCAGCACACATCACTCTGTCATCATCCCCCTCTGGGTCAGCAGGCTGCAGCTACGTGTGTGCCTGAACTGGCCCCTAGCTGGCCTTGGGCCAGTGGACTTGAGTTGGTCTAGACTGGGATACCTAGATATCAATTTACAATTTTTCTTTGTGTGAGATGACATCGTTTGTTACTAAAGGCTCCAAATCCATTCCAGTTTTACTTTTCACCTCTCATTTGGTATTTTGTTTGTTTGTTTGTATTTTTTAGTCACCAGACCACTATTTATGTTTGAGGGTTAAGGAATGTGAAATTAATATTTTGTGCTCTTTTATTTTTTAAAGAAACTTGTATTTACCTTTGTTTGACAAAGTGTCATACTGATTCCCATACTGATTCCCACTTGCAGTTCTACAGTGACACTGGCTAGGTAAAATCATTCTTGTCTCTCCACACCCTCTCCAGCATTTGTTGTTTTCTGTTTTATCGAATTTTGCCAAAAATGTCAATGCAAAGTCCTAATTTGCTTGCTGTTCTAATTTGTATTCATCTTCATGCTAATGATGAGGGTCATTACTTCTTATGACTGTTGGTTGTCTCTTTGTCATTTTTGGTAGCTTGTCTTGTGTCTTGTGTCCATTTTAATTGAAATACTTTTATTTTCTTCTTAAGGCTTTGTACTTTTCCATACATTTTGAAAATTAGCCCACTTCTGATGCATTCTTACTGAGTACTTTCTCCCAGTCTCTAATTTCTCTGTTGACTTTTTTCAGTAAGTCTTTTGTTGTGCCTACCTATCCACTTTGTAGTAGGTCTCAAGTCTTTATTTTATGTCCTAGTTATTTTGTTCGACAATATGTTTATGCCTTGTATTAGGATCCTTATGTTTGTTCCTGATTTTCATTGATGGTCTTAATAATTGTGTATTTTATATTTAAATCTATAGTCCATCTCATTTTTTTTGTACATGATGTGAGTTACAGGTCTTGTTGGATAATTTTGCAGGTAAAAAGACAGTTTTCCCAACACCATTTGTTGAAAAGGATATCCCTCACTCATTTCATGGGTTTTAGTTATTTAGTTTAGTTTTCAGTTCACCTAGCAAAACGTAGGTGTCTATAGGTCATTGGTTTTATTCTAGGTTCTCAATTCTAGTCCATTGCTCTTCACATTTAACATTGTACCGTTACCAAGCTGTTTGATTACTATAGTTATCTGGTAGTATTTAAGTCTGAGAGTGGAAGACCTCTTGATTTGTTTTCAAATTTTATTTTTTTCAAGAGCTTTATTGACATATAATTTACATATCATACAATTCAATAGCTCAATTGTTCAATTATAACAAGGTTACAGTCACCACCACATAAATTTTAGAATACCCTCCCACATGTACTGATCACTTTTAACATGCATTGTAAAATCACAATGTGTTCTAGCTCTCCCTCCCCTTTGCCACCTTCATTATTTGCTCCCTACATACACTTCTCCTCCTATCACCCCCACCCCTGCATTCCTATAACCCCATGTGTCAGTAATTTTTGTGGTATGTCCACTCCTCTTATGCTTCACATTGGGAAAGTACAACAGAAAACAATAAAAACAAAATCGTACTAAAGTTGTAAGGCTAAAATCTTAATAATACAAAGAAGAAAACGAAAATAATGAGTATGAAGGAAATGATTCCTATCAACATTCAAAGGGGTGAGAATATTTAGCTTCTCTTAGATTTAGAAGCAATTACTGATCTAAAATGTATAAAACTTACTCTTCAAAAAAATTGCATTCTCGGGCTGAGCCCTGGTGGCATAGTGGTTGTGCGCGGGATTGTGGCTCACTGGGATGGAGGTTCGATTCCAGCTCCATAGAGCAAAGGCTGGGCCTCCTACTCCCACCACCCGAGGGCAGTGATGCCCCGCCCCCCAAAAATTGCACTTCCAAAATTGTGTCCTTTTATTTCTGATGTTATGATTCCTCATCCAGCCCCCATTAACCATTTTACTAAAGCTATTATTTTTCCCAAAGAGAACTTTTGAGAACTTTTCTGAATTGTGTGTGTCCAATGTGCTGCCTTTATATCCATGTAGTTATACAATCCAAACAATACCAATAGCACAGTGATTCACCCTTATACTTGTGTGTGTCATCTAGCTGACTGTGAGGTTTACAGTGTAGCATCAGCCCATAATACCGTGTGACCCCCCTCCAAAATAGCAGTAAATATGTGTGAGTAATGCCATTCTAGTTGATGTCTTCTAGAACTTTCAACTGTTATAGATATTTTTTACTATTTGTATTTTATCACTCTAGTGAGAATTTAAGCCTCCTCTGACAATATGACTTAACTGTTTGTTCCAGAAAATTCTTGCAGAGAAAGATAAGGCTACTAACCAATAAATAACTACTATTTGCTTCAGGAAATTACTAGACTCACCTACTTGTCTTAGGAAAACATTTGCATTATGGGCAATAGTTTGTTCAGTAAATCTGTTAGAGTATTCAGGTTTCACTGTCTACCAATTAAAAGATTGTGTGCTTATCTTTACCCAGACCCATTAAATTACCATTTTGATCACCTCCAGTAACTTGGATTCAGATACTTTGCCCAAACTCCTCTTTTAGGAGACTATATCAAAATAAGATTGTCTTATGGCAGTGACTTTAAGCTATCTTTTGCAGTTAAGAGCATACTGTTAGCCTTGCGGGGGGGGGGGATTCCCAATCATATGAATTCATTTTCTTAAAGTTCATTTTATTGGGGAATTTATAGCTCATATAATCATAAATACATAAATTGTATCAAGCATATTTGTACATGTTGTTATCACTATTTTGTAAACATTTACTTTTTGAGCCCTTGGTATCAGTTCCTCTTTTTACCCCCACTCCCACTCTCTTAATCCCTTGATAATTTATTATTTTCATATTTTACACTAATTTTTGTTATTTTTCACATCTTATACTGACGGCTGTCTAAAGACCCTATAAAGCAGATTTTTTCCCCATAGGATTTACAGAAGGAGGCTGCCCCGTCTTGTTTTCTGAGGAGCATCTGGTGTTAATGAACCAGCAAAATTTTGGTTAGTTGTTGTGTGCTTAACTGCTATGTCACCAAGTCTCCTTCAAAACTAATTGATTAGATTACGAGGGGGGGCGAATACTTGCCTTAAAGTTTGTTGTAGTCCATATTGTAACTTATATATTGTTGCTCTTCTGCGAATGATTATGGACAATTTTTATCTGCTGGAAGTGTGTGATTATTAGTAACTCCAAGCAAATAATATGCTAATTATTTAAATATCTATTACTACATTGTCAAGGAGTCAATTAAAATGGTCTTTATATTTCTGAGCTAGATTTGCAGGAACCTAACAATGTGTTCTTGAACATAGCTAAGTTTATTAATTTCTCTTGAGCTTTCTTTCTTTTTTTTATTTTGATGACCCAAGTCCAATCCTAGCAGGAGAAAGGAGAGTTTTTCACTTATGTAAAAATTCACAGTTCCGGACACCCCCAGCCATAGCTCTACACTGTTCACAGTGTGTCAGCAGGGCCTCCGTGGTGGGGAGTTTGCGTTTGGAAGTCTCCTACTGAGTGTTTTGGTTTGAATTGTGTCCCTTAAATAATATGGTGAATTCCTAAACACTGTACCTCTTAATGTGGTCCTGTTTAAAAACAGGTTCTTTCATTGAAGATATTATCATTTACAAAATCAAAGTCAGATCTGAATAGGACCTAGTCCCTTCTGAATGGTGTCTTATTAAAGAGAAAAGCATGAAGAGAGAGTAACACAGAGAAAACAACATGCCAAGGGATTTCAGGAGATGACTAGTGCTACCAAAATCCTGTAAGAAAAAAATGAAAGCTTTCCTATAGAACAGGGAATGGGCCTGACAACACCTGAATTCAGACATCTCTTTCTCAGAACTGTGAAACAATAAATGTGTGTTCATTAAAGGTTTCCACTTTGCAGCATTTTTGTTGTGGCCATGCTGGGAATGTCACACACCAATAGGTGAGCACATCTTGAGATTCGTCATAGTGAATACCAGTGCTACTCTTGTTTTTCACTTTCCTCTAGTAAAACAGAGTGCATTGTATACCCTGATTTTAAATGTAATCTGGAAATACTTAAGCTTTATGAAAAATCTGAACAGAAACAAAATGTTGACAACTATGTAAACTTTTCTTTCATCTTGCACCATACTTAACTAATATTGAAATAAAATAAGATTAATAAAAGAAATGAGCACATTTTTCTTTTACTTTTTAAAAGAAAAGAAAAGAAAAAAGGTTCCATTTTGATTAAATTTTAAACATCTACTTTATATGCAAAAATGCTATTATATGGGTAAATATGAATAACAAGAGCTATGGAATAAATCAAAACTAATGTAATTACATGTTGCTTCAGAATATCTTGTGCATGTAATTTACCAAAGAAGTTATTTTAAAAATTATTCATGCTCTCATTTCAGAACTTTGACTTTACTTTGAGTGAAATTGAGCAGTCCACAAAAGAAAAATGCCCTACCATAGTCTTCACATCAAAAGTTAGCATAAAAAAGAGCATTTTACCTAAGGACTGGATTTTGGTGGGGAGACAGGAGAGGGGGATATACACTATTGAAATTATCTATGTGCAACTTGTTTTGAGAAGTGAAACATACACGTTAGTCAGATGAGGAGTGGTTGGTCGCTCAACATGTACTCCACTATGCCAGTAGGACTCCTCCGGGTCACATGTGGCCTGCCAGCTTGCCTGGGCAGAGCCTGCTGTTGCCTGAAGACCAAAGTAAGAATAAGTTAGGACTTTTTTTTTGGAGGTTAGGAGATCTGTTTTTTAAAATTTTGCAGTTAGTAGGGTCTTTATTGTGGATAAGGTTGTTTTTTTTTTTTTCTGAAGTGAGGCTGTCCCTTTTTTGCAGATGGGGGTGCTTTTCGAAGTTAGGAGAGCCTTTTTTTGGAAGTTAGAACAGCCTTTTTTAAAAAGTTGGTTAGTTGGTTGGGTGTAGTTTCTAGGGGGGTTGCGTCACAGTGATAATGCAAGTTGTCAGTGCGCAGTGGTATTGATAATTGTACATGCTCAGTGTCATTGCAAATGGTCAGTGGTCAGTGTTAATGCAAATAGTCAGGGCTCAGGGCTCAGTTGGGGCCCAAAACTGATAATCAGCCTAGGGCCGAGCTCTGCAGACAGCCAAGGAGTAGGAAACCCAATTTAATTGACAGCAAGTGCATTTAGATTCAGGTTGCTATTCAGTTGTATATGATGTCGTCTGCTGTATAAGCCTCTGTTCACACTGTTGCGATCTCAGTGGGAGTTCAGCCATTAGATTTGGAAGAAAAAGGCAAACGTGCCTTCTTTTCTCCTGCAGTGGAATCTGATTGCATGGGTCTTCTCACCCATAGACTCATGCCATCAGATTCCTGTGTGAGTTCACAGATCGCACAGGGTAGGAGCTGGAAAGGTGGTGGTGCTCCTTTGCAATGATGCTGGTTCCGGCACCACACCAGTGTGAGCCTGAAGTAAAAGCAGAGTTCCACCAATATGGCCATTGGTGAGGCTGAAACGATATGGACTAGCAAGACTGCATTGATGGACACTGATCAGACTGCATTGATTGACACTGACCAGATGGCATTGATGGGCAGTGCAGTCTACATGCCTCTGTGTGTGCAAAGTTATTATTGGTATATTGTTTTTGTATATATATATATATATATGTGTGTGTGTATTTATATATATTACTAATAGCAATTTGGAATCCCTAGGAAACAATGATATCAAGAAAGAGAAAAATTGGCTCCAAATGTAGAATTTTCAAACATCAGTGGACTTAATACTACTTTTTCATGCAGTACATGGAAAGACCTGTGTGTTTGATATGCCAGCATATACTGTCTGAGTTCAAATAATACAATTTGTGGCAACACTATCAAACTCAACATAAAGATAAATATGATTGTTTGGTCAGAGAAGTGAGAAAAGAAAATATTAAAACTGAAAAATACATTGACAACTACTCAGCAAAGCAGAGTTTCTGTAAAGCAGAAACAGCCAAATATTTCATCACTGCGGGCAAGTTTTCAAGTTGCCAAGCTAGTAGCGTGCACTGGCAGACATTCATGGAGGGAGAATTTGTTAAAGAGTGTCGTCTTTCTGTTGCCAAAAACATATGTCCAGAGAAGGCCAACTTATTTAGTACAGTGAGTCTTTCAGCGCCTACAATTACATGAAGTACTGAAGAAATGGAACACAATTTGTATCAGCATTGGCAAAACTCCACAAAAAACTTTCTTATTTTTCCTTGGCACTTGATGAAAGTAATGATGTACATGTTTCTGCACAACTTCTAATTTTTAGTCATTGGACAAATGACTATTTTGAAGTCACAGAAGAGCTTTCTACACTGCAAAGAATCCACGGAACAACCACAGGAGAGGATATCCATAAAAAGTGTTGCCAAAATGTGACTTGTTTGGAACTGGGCTGGCCTAATCTAGCCAATATGAAAATTGATGGTGCTCCTAGCATGGTGCAGTCTAAGAAGGGAGTAATTGCTTACATTAACCAAAAGATGGACAGCCATAACCATTCTCATGCAATAGCCATACATTGACTCATCCACCAATAAGTGCTATGTAGTCAATCATTTTAGTGAAACTCTTTTTATGAAAATTGTGGTATCTTGTATTAACTTCATTAGAGCCGATGCACTAAACCACAGACAATTTCAAGAATCTCTGTCTGAGCTAAATGTTGCCTCCAAAGATGCTCTGTACCACACAGAAGTCTGTTGACTGAGTCCAGGGAGAGTTTTGAAATATTTCTATGACTCACTTCCACAGATTAAAACCTTTCTGCTTTCAAAAAAACAAAGAAGTACCAGAGCTCAATGATGCAGAGTGGAAATGGGACCTTGCCTTTCTGAAAGATGTAACAGAGCTACTCAACAGTTTTAGGAAGGGAAAGCTCATCTGTGATTTGCAATCACATGTGAAAACATTTCAAATAAAATTAAGCCTCCTCATCAAACAAGAAAAGGGGGAAATTTTCTGCCATCTCCCCACAACTCAAAATCTGTTGGCAAAAAAGCCATTGGTTGCCTTCCCAAACAAAACGCATGTGGATTCACTGAAAAATTTGCAAAGTCATACCAATTTAGATTTAGTGTTTCATCTCCAGGAACAGGACATACAGCTTTTTCATAACCCGTTTTCTATTGATATTGAAAATGTGGAATTGTGGCTCTCTGAAAGATGCATTCAATCACGCAGACTTCCTAATTTCTATGCATCTCTCCCCTCTGAGACATATCCTAATCTCAGGAAACATGTATTCAAAATAGTAACCAGCTTTGGCAGCACCTATGTCTGAGCAAACTTTTTTCAGAATGATGAAATCTCCAAACAGATCTAGACTAACTGATGCACACTTGCATCACTTGTTGTGACTAGCAGTGACAAATATGGAACCTGATATTGACCATCACATTAGCCAAAAGCAGGCCCATTGTTCCCATTGAAATACTGGTAAGTTTGTTGATTTAACTTTACTTGTTCTTCGATTTAAATATTGTATTTGTTCATTTTTGTTTTTTATTTCAAAATAAGACATGTACATCATGCATAGAAGTTTGTTCATAGTTTTCTTTAAACTATAGTCTGGCCCTGCAATGAGGGACAGTGAACTGGACCACTATTTAAAAAGTTTGAGGACCCCTGAACTACACCTGTGCTGACGCGTGAGAACAATTGCAATATGGTGCCTGACTGGGCAGTGTTTTAGCCTGTTGTGCATAAGGTTGCTATGGATATGAGCTGACTAGAAGGTACCTAGAAACAACAAAAAGTATCAGTATTAGACATAGGAGTCAGACATACTATTTGAGGGCAGTCTAACATGTGTATTGTGATTGAGGGAATACATAAAATCATCCTGTACTATATACTACATGGAATCAGAGCAGCAATATATTTATTTGCCTATTAGAACGGGGGGAAAGTTTCCACATGTTTGAAACATATTATTTTGTTCAAAGAAAACTTTGCCAATTCCTTGGAGTTATTCATATCTCAGGACCACAGGCTATTTTATTTTCTCAAGATTCTCTATACACAATTCCTGTGAGATGTATTTTTCTAGTCCTTAGACTTTGTGTAAGATCTAATATTCTGCAGGGGCTAAGACACAACTTCACACATTCCCCAGAGCAAAAAGAAATCATTGCTAATTTTCTCAAAATTCTTTTTGGTTTGGCTGATGTTTAATTTTAAAAGGTGAATACTCTAAAAATTGTAATTTCTTTTATTTCATAATATAATTGCCTCAAGATGACTATGCCTCCAAATGAAATGCTGCAAATATTAAACATGAAAAGCTCTCCCTCAGCAGTCACACACACACACACACACACATGCATACCAAATCAATATGTAAATAAATAAGGTGGAATTGCTCTTTCAGGAGTGTGGTTGGCTTGGTTGACTAAAGAATCAAAGTCAGTGACTCTCATATATGCGTAAGGAGGAGTTATATATCAAGAAGTTTAATGTATCAGGAAAAAATCCCAGCCCAGTCCAAATCAAGTGCAAGTTTCATCCATAAGTCCCATCTCACACTCATGTAGTCACAGGTAATGGTGCAGACTGCATAAAAATTTTAAGTGCTGAATTTTTGTGTCCCTAATGGCAGGGACAGCTTCAGGGTGTTCTGGCTGGTCTCAGTGTGACTCTTCCACAACAAGAGGAAAGCAGAGAGAGAGAGAGAGAGAGAGAGAGAGAGAGAGAGAGAGAGAGACAGAGAGAGACAGAGAGAAAAAGAGACAGAGAGAAAGTCCCCTCCCTTCAGAGAGCCATTTATCTCAGCCCCCCCCCCCCATGAGATCATCCAACTATGACCTGATTGGCAAGCTAAACTCAACCCAGATCTTCTTTCGAGTGCCATGTTGGTGTGTGCACACACACACAGCGACAAAAACAAAAACCTATCATAAGAAGGTTCATATTTCAACTTAAAAATACATTAGTTATCATTAATTTCTGTGAATAGTGAATACTAAGATTTTGAGACCATATCTCATTGAGTTATAGTCAGTTACTTTGGTCCTTCTAGTGACAATTCTTTTTGCAATATATTATAATTTTACACTTTATAAAATTGTGGCCATAGTCCCAATTTACAGGCTATTCGTTAATGGACGGGATGGGTGGGATTAAGACTTGACCTTTGATTCAATGACAATGAGCTTGGGTTTTGTTTGTTTGTTTCTTTGGCTTATTAAAGGGTGTGAATCAAGCCACACTCCTTGTTTCTTTGAGGGCACCTTTAAGACCTCCTCATTACCGGTGTGAATCAAGCCACACTGTTTGTTTTCTTTGGATACTGTTCGAACATTCATAGCTCTACCTGGAAAACCAGACCTCTGTTTGCTGACTGAATTTTTATAGAAGAATAAGACATGCTGTGCTTTGGGACAATTTGACTTCTTACTCTAGACCCTACATTTGCCATACCTCTGCCTAACCAGTGAATTATTAACAGAATAGCATCTAGTACCAAAGGACACATTTCCCCAAACTTTTGTGAGTGTCTATCAGACATTTCAATGACTCATAGAGCTGAAGCCTGTTAGGGAATATACTAAAGAAGGGAGTGAGGAAAGAGAAGAAGACTAGCATTTTGGGAGAGTTGTCCTTTAGGGGTATCATTAATCTCCAACTCCTTTCAACTAGTCTGATATTAATTCTTCTAAAAGAAATGATTACCATGCTTAGTCCCAAGAACCTTGAAAGAGCTGTTGGGTAAGTATTGTACTGCTCACCTCTTGATGGGTTAATCAAACTCTCCAGCCACTCCACAGGGGAAAGAACTGGCTGTCTTCTCCCATAAAGATTTACAACCTTGAGAGCACTGGACACAGAATGATGACACCGTGAGTTACAATTTGAACTGCTAAGACTGAGATCAGAGTTTTGAATCCACCAGATATTCCTAGAGAAAGGTAGCCCTGCCTGCTTCTGTAAAGACGGCAGTTGTGGCTGACCACAGTAGTTTCTCCTATGTCTTATAGGTTCACACAATGGCAATGAGTTTAGTTTGCGATGAATAGGAGTAGGAATCTATTCTATGGCAATAGGTCTGGTTTTAGCTACGTTCTACTGAACCAGACATGCACCAAACCTCTCTTTTAGATAGCCACATCTCTGGGTGCTGAAAATGGTTAGCAAGTTCTGTTCCTAATTAAAAAGGGGAAGTCAAATCTACCCACAGGTATTATAATAGATAGGTCTGGTGATGTTGCCAAACCTAGTCATCCACAATTTCATGGTCTATAGTTCTAAATCTGACACAAAGAGGGTAACTATGGATTACAGTTGATTCTGCAATAAGGCATAGCATTTGTAAAATAAACGTGATGCGAGACATAATTGCTAGACTGCTTGTTCCCACACAAATAGGAAATGAGAAAAGGACAATCAACTTAATAATATATTTTGTTGCTGTGTTCTACTCGTAGCAACTCTATGTACAATAGTATGAAACACTGCCCAGTCCGGTGCCATAGTTGCAGTTATTAACTCAACACAGTGAAACCATGCTACCCACTCAGTCATCACTATACAATTACTAAGGGGACCCTACAACTAGTAAAGGGGAATCAGGTAGCATAATGTGTTACTTATTGAGGTACTACCTGCAAGGTGAGCAGTTAGAAATTACCAATCTCTACATGCAAGGAAGATGAGGCTTTTTATAGCCCAAATATTTAATCTCTGAAACCCACAGGAGAAATTCGACACTGACATATTATAGGGTTGCTGAGTCAGAATTGATTTGATGATTCTGAGTGAGTTATATCACTGTCCTTATTGATATAGTTTCTTTCTTTTTTCCCATCCTCAACATTGCAGCCATGCTATCTGTTTTGGACTTCAGTATAATTACATCCTGACTAGTCATAATTCAAGTTTTCCAAAGTTATATATTAAAAGCAAACTGCTATCATTGAGTCAATATTAACTCATAAGGACTCTAAGGGACAGATAGATTTCTGAGATGGTAATTCCTTGTAGGAGTACAAAAACCTGGTTGTTTTCTACAGAGCTGATGGCGATTTTGAAATCACTGACCTTCTGGATAGCAGTCCAGCACATGGCCCTTATGCGTCCTGGGTTCTTTGACAAAAAATCTTAAATGAAATAACAATAGAATCATGTGCTGGACAAAATAGCTTTGGTGGCAAATGGACAATGTCCCTAACATTTATGTTTTTTGATACTTAAGACTAGCTCTTTTGTAAATCAGACCAACTGATTTATCAATTAGATTCTCACAGCACCTCTGTCCTAGTTGACCAAAGATATCTTGGAAGTGCTTCAACAGTAATTGTATAAGCCAATCAGAAATATAGATCATTTGTTTCTGTAATGTGTTAATTACTGCTGATACTCAGTGGACAGTACCTTCCCACTTTCAGTGATAACATATGCATGAATCATCTGGCCAAACAAACCTCATCTAGTGGATTAATTTTGTAATTGATTTAGTTTCCTTTGACAGCTCTGACACCTGAAGTGAGATTGTGCAGGAGACCTTGATGACCCTGAGGACTCTAAGAAGCATGGGTAATAGCAATCCATTTTATCTCTTCTGCTCATGCAGACTTTCTGTAAGTTTTCCTTTTGTGTTTCCAGTCTAGTAGTTTTATTAGACCAGAGAAATATGGGCTTGACCTTTGATGAACTTAAATCAATTGGATATTTCTCTTACTTAAAAGTATGATATGGATTCCTGAGGTCCTCTGGAACACCGGTAATCTTTACATTTAAAAATATGACTAAA
>PVJH01039513.1:0-16354 GCA_004026705.1 Nesogale talazaci | reverse complement strand
TCACCTGCTCCCTTTCGCCCTTTTTCTCCGCTTCCCCCTCTCGGCCCTCACGACGCTTCTCGCGGCCGCGGGAACGTGGGGACCCCGGCCCCCGGATGCTAGCGCTCAGACTCAAGAATTAGACTTGAACCCGGAGGTGTGGGAGGGCGCGTGGTGGCCTCGCCGGAAAGGACACCCGGTGTGTGGCCTGCACCCAGTGCGGGGATCTCTGCGTTCTCTTGTCCCGGACCCCAAAGACCTGGGCATTCATTGAAGCAACAGGAAGCAGGAAGCATCTCTGCGGTTAATGAGGAAGAGGCTTGGAAAACTCCAAACCCCAAACCCACACTCTCTGCCCTGGAGTTGAGGCCCGCCCAGAGCGTCCCTCGCGGACCGAGTAGAAAACCACAGCATGGCCAAGGCTTTAGCTCATTAGGGAAGTAGACTGCTCATCGTGGTCCGTCAAACTGCCTTTCTTTGACTTCGCCGCCCAATGCTTAATCCACAGCACCACCAACACTCCTCTGTCTCCAGCAAAATTGCAAACACTTTCTTTGCATTGCGAATGGCCAGTAAGAAATGAAGAAAGTAAGCTGAGCACCAGTTCTGAGATTCTCATATTATGACCAAGTTAGGTTATTTAAAAACAAAAAAAACACTGCCAAGGAGGCAATTTGCTTTGTGGGTTTGGAGACTTACCCTTTTGGAGAACAGAAGGACCCATCTTTCTTCCTCTACCGCTTTGTGGTGGCATAATGCTACCTGCAAGGTTAACAGTTAAACCACCAACAGACTCACTGCCTTTAAATCAACTTTGACTCTAGACAGCCTTCTTTTTTTTTGGGGGGGGGGGCATCACTGCCCTCTGGTGATCATGGGTACTACCCAGTGCTGCTCCAGAGAGCCGCCGCTGGATTTGAACCGCCAAGCCCATGGGCCGCAGTCCCGCACTCAACCACTTACGCCACCGGGGCTCAGCCCCTAAATCAATCATATTAAGAAGGGCTGTACAATCAATTTTAGAATATTTACTTATTTCTTGTACTCATTGCTATTAGTTCCCCATTTCCCCCAAACATTCCTTGCCGGAGCTTCAAGAAATCGGGTAACTACCTCTGGATATTTACCTATTCTGGATGTCATGTACAGAAAAGCATTCCAAAGAATGTGTGGGAAAGAGATAACCGCAAAACTAACAGCATTAGATCATACTAGCAACGTAAGAATGAGAAAAATTTTGCCTTTCTGGTATGTTCTAAGTGTATTGTCAATTATACTATTATATATATATATATATATATATATATATATATATATATATTTCCCCGCATCACTGCCCTGGTGGGAGTAGGAAGTCCAGCTTTGCTCCCGGAGAGCTGCTGCTGGATTTGAACCACCAACCCTGTGGGCCGCAGTCCTGCACACAACCACTGTGCCACCAGGGCTCAGCTTATACTATTATATTATTTGCCAATATAAGTAAATATAGATTCTCTTTATATATCTATATCTAGTGTTTCCTAGCTCTTAGCCCTCCCCCTCCAGCGGTCCCACCATGCTTGGTGTCTGCGCGTTGTCCTCGGCATCCTGCGTTCGGAGCAGAGCCCACAGGCAGGCAGCACTAGCACCTGTTTCTGTATGACAGATGCCCCCCATGTAGGACTCCTCAGCAGAGACAACCCTGTGTGCCGTCCATCGTGTCACCAACTCCCCTCTGTGGACTGAATTTCATGCTTCCACAAAACTTCTTTGCAAATAGCAAATGTTGTTATGCAAAAAATTATAATTTGAAGACTTGCACCATTGTGATTTAAGCTGTACAGAACAAAACCTGTGAAATGAATTGTGACCTGTCAAAACGAAGCCTCAATAAAGCTTATAGATGTAAAAAAAAAAAAAAAACAACAACCAACTAATGACACTAACAAGTATAATGGAAAAACCACAGTAGAAAAGAACCAGAAAATATTAGAAATTAGAACAAATTTAAAATAGGTCAAAAGAGATCAAATGACAAGGTGCTAAGTTTCAATGAATATTTTAATCCCAAAGTCTTAATCCAGAAAGCACATTTGTCCTTCACTTCAAAATAATGAGGCAAAGTTAAAATGATTCCAAAGGGAGATCCAATAAGGTGTTACATTTTAACCTACGTTCATCTGCAACAATGGACTTTGCAGGGCTCTCTGGTAACTAAGCTGGTCACAGTCCCTTGACTATGGACACCGAGAATCCACTGGAAGCTAAATCCATGTGTGGACCCTGGAAGTGGATTTTGGGTTTCTACTGTCCATAAACTTCTGCAAGTCAGTTGTTCACAAGTTAATCTCTGATACCATTCCCTCCTTCAGCTTTAGATATCATTATTTACAGTGCTTGGATTACACAGACTGGGGTCGTCTACTGAGTTATTCAGTAGACATGTTAACATTTCATTTTGTGATATCAAAACAAACATTTTTTGGGGGGTGGGGGCATCACTGCTCTCCGGTGGTGGGAGTAGGAGGCCCAGCCCCACTGCTGGAATTGAACCTCCGTCCCAGTGG
This sequence comes from Nesogale talazaci, assembly GCA_004026705.1. Lineage (NCBI taxonomy): Eukaryota > Metazoa > Chordata > Mammalia > Afrosoricida > Tenrecidae > Nesogale > Nesogale talazaci. Next base: position 13,829 of record PVJH01039513.1, on the reverse strand, counting down.
GCCGCAGTCCCGCGCACAACCACTACGCCACCGGGGTCAGCCCAAAACAAACATTTTTTAATAAATCATTTTATTGGGGACTCATATGACTCATCACAATTCATCCATCCACGTGTGAATGGCATTTGTACATTTGTTGACAACATTGTTCTAAGACTAAAACATTTTGATATCACTCCCCCCACCCCCCGAGTCTTTTAAGTATTGGGACATATTGATTTCACAATGGTCAATAAAAGTTTCTAAATTTATCATTTCTATTTGAAAATTCAAATTTTCTCATCTAAAAATGCTCTCTCCCTTTTTTTCCACTGAAGATACTCTCATTCCTTTTATTTTGGGGTAAATATTTGCCAAATTGACCCCCTGATGGTGGAGTGGGTTCCGTGTAACCAGACAGCAGTCAGACACCATCAGCCACTTCATGGGAGAAAGATAAAGCTTGTTCTCTTATACAAAGTTGCAGCCCACAGGGCCAGCTCTACCCTGCCAGTGCTGGGATGCCTCTACTGCACATACTTTGTGAGTCGGAAGGAGACTTTATAGACTGGTATAGAATATATGGGCTGATGTCAGACTTTGGACTGGACTAGGTTGGAATGCTTTCTCAATGTTCCATTTCTCTTATATATAAACCTTTCCCTTATATCCATATGCATGTCTATGAATTTGTTTCTCTAGTCTACCCAATCTAACACACTGCTATTAAGGATCTAAACCACTTCTGGACCCAAAGACAAAGTGGTCCAAATCACTTTGGAAGTCAACACAATGACTCAGATAACTGAATGGTTGTGTCTTTGTTTAACTGAATTTAACATGATCAGTGCTATTTCATAACTGTCTGCTAATTAAGGCATCTTCTAAGACCATCTGTGTGAACTTCATAATACACAGTGAGCAACATCATTTGAAGCTCCAGGGGAAGACAGACTAGGAAGAAAGCCCTGTGGTCTACCTGGGGCATACCCCGACACGCAGGTCGTGCACATAGGAGACTGGCATGTGAGGGGCTTGTATGGTTTGCAATAATAATTGTACAAAATTGTATGATAGTGTGGGGAACAGAAAGATTTCTCCCAAGTTGTCTCCCCCAACAAAACTTAGCTGCTTGCTACATGTGGTAAATGACTGTACACTAAAAGGTCATTGAAAAAATAAAAAGTAAAAGGTCATTAAAAGCAGGTCAGATGTTATTCTCCTTAAAGGTATCCAGAGCAACCCGACTGTATAGTCTGACTCACCCTAAGGAAGGCCCACTCCCTTGTGATATTGTTCCCTTGGAGGAGTGCCCAAAGGCAAGCCCAGGAACACTCAAAGGTGACTAAGGTCAGGCTACTATGTTGAATCTAGGATCCGCCCATCTTGCCACATATGTAACCCTATTCCCTCCTTGACTATTGTGTGTACACCCCTAGGTTATCCCCCGCCTAGTGCTTGTATTGTCTATGCTACAACCCCTTCCTATGATGTAGGTCATTATCTGTAATCACGGCGCTTGCATACCCCCAAAGATAGATACGCTTCAGTTAGAAATAAAATCTCATAAAAGCTCTCTCCTGTCCTCTTGTCCCTCACCTCCATGTGTACCTCCCAGAGGAACTGAGGCGAGGCCATGAAATGTGTCAGACTTCTTTATTTTACTCCCTCCAGCCCATCTCTCCCATGTCTCTATGACTTTACTATGGTCTTTATATATCTTAACCATACAATCTGCCTATCAAACCCTCAATTACTTGTGGGGCCTAATGATAGGTTTGCTATTTATGTAAAAATACGATACTTCTCGAATTAGCCAAAGAAAATCTTATGGATCACCGTCTAGTATGCTGGAAGATGAATCTCATATGTTACAAGCTGCACCAATGAACTAAAAATAGCCGCAGTTGTAAGAGGGTTTGGGGCTGACCACTGTCTTACTCTGTCATAGAAAACGTTGTCATGGCGAATTAGAGCCGTCTGACGTCATTGCAACTAACATCAGAGAGAAATAGCTGGCCCTGACAGCCTGAAGGACCCATGCATCATACCACAGGACTGCTGTCTCAAAAGACAAGAGCAACAGGAGTAGGCATCAGAAAAGGTACTACGGGGGAGAGAGGCGTTCGACTGGTAGAATGATTGGAATGACAATATTTCTGCTATTAAGGATTCGTGTCATCTGTAGATAGTGATATTTTCACTTCTTTTCCCAAGGATGTCCCTTTGATATGCATCCTTGCCCTCTGTGACTAGCTAGGACCCACCTGCAGAATGATGTTGAATAAAAGTGGGGATTTAGGAGCATCCTTCCCTTATTGGGTGGGAATATTTGGGGGTTTTGTATCTAGTTTTTATTATATGAAGGTAATTTCCTTCTAATCCTATCTTCTTGTGTGTCAATTAGGAATGGGTGGGTTGTCAAATGCTTTTTCTACCTGCATCTAGTGACATTTTTATGTGGTTCTTGTCCTTTTTCTTGTTAATTTTATGAATAGTGGTGATGGCTTTTCAAATGTTGAACCACCCCTGCTTCCCAAGTATGAATTCCACTTGGTCATGAGGGATGATTTTTTTTTTTTTGAGCCAAGTTAGTGACATAAGAGTTCAGCACTTAGCCGCTGTTTTTTGTTTGTTTGTTTTGTTTTGTTTTTTTGGGGGGGGCATCACTGCTCTCTGGTGGTGGGAGTAGGAGGCCCAGCCCCATTGCTGGAATTGAACCTCCGTCTCAGGGGGCCGCAGTCCCACGCACAACCACTACGCCACCGGGGCTCAGCCCAAGGGATGATTATTTTTTATATACTTCTGTATTCTTTTTTTTTAATTAAAAATCATTTTATTGGGGGCTCGTACATCATTTTTCAACTTCTGTATTCTTTTTTTTTCAACAATTGTCCATGTTCATCTTATCATCGTGTTAAACATTGAAAAAGCACCAACAACTGTGAAAACAGGACAATTTATATAACAAAAGAGTCAAAATGGAAGAAACACTTCATAAAAAATATATCTGATATGACAGCTTCACTTGCTTGCTGGCTTCACATCCTCCTCTTGTGTGTACTGATGTATAAACACACTGTTTCTGTGGATAAATGCTTCAGCTGCCTGTTTACATATTCCTCTGTCTGCTTCAGGGCTATGTTCATGTAGCCATCGAGGCAAACCAGGACCCCTCCATAATCCACTCCTGAAATTAACTTGACTACAACCGGTCGTCCGATGATTTGCTTTAAGAAGTCGCTGGGAGTTTGTTTCTGCAGACTCATTCTAACATCCTTGGGAGACAGGAAACCTCACTTTTAATCCCAGTTGTTACTTTATCAGCTGCAGGAGTTGGACAACTCATCACTTCACCACTCAATGCCCCAGATCCTCATCTCTAGGGCAGGAAGCACAACGTCCATTCCAGGCGCCCCACGAGAAGGGCCACCGCGGAAAAGCGCAGCAAGCGGCAACACCTACTTCTGTATTCTTTTTTTTTTTGGGGGGGGGGGGAGCCCTCAGGTGGTGGGAGTAGGAGGCCCAGCCTTTGCTCCGTGGAGCGGGAATTGAAACTCCATCCCAGTGGGCCGCAGTCCCGCGCACAACCACTACGCCACCGGGGCTCAGCCCGACTTCTGTATTCTTTTGGCCAGAATTTTGTTGAGATTTTTTGCATCTCTGTTCACAAGAGATATCAGCCTATCATTCCCTATTCTTGTGGGATTCTTGCCTAACTTGGGTATCACTGTTATACTAGCTTCACAAAATGTTTGAGAACCTACTTTCCTTTTCTCTCGCCTGAAAGAGTTTGCATAGGATTGGTGTCAGCTTTTCCCTGAATGGTTGGTAGAATTCTTCTGTGAAGCCATCTGGGCCAGCTTCCTTAGTTGAGAGTTATTTAATAAACTTATTGTGTTAGTCTGGATAGACTGGAGAAACAAATTCATGAACACATATGTGTTGTGGCGGTCATGTACTTATGTTAATTTCATGGTTGAGATGTAAGGGTGGAGTCTGGCCTGTTAATCTGGAGATAGCCATTGAGTAGTCAGTGAGGCCTCTGTGTGGGCATGGCTTTCTCCTGAGACTTCTGGGAAATCTCGCGATATTTCCCTCGTGAAGATGAGAAGTTATCTCCCCAGTTGTTGGGAGTTAGTCTCAGAGATGATGAATCATGGACAAGACAAGATGGCAGCATCTGAGGAGTCAGAGAGGAAGCCACATGGCTTTGCCCTGAGGGAGCCAAACCTCTGAAGCTGCAGGGGCCACATGGGGACCGCTGCCAGTGATGAGTTGCTTCTGCCACCACTGAATACTGTTGATGGACTCTGAGCCATGGAAGCAAGGAGCCATGGGGAGACCCCTGTCAGGGCTGGGATTCTGCACCCACTGACCTGTGACTTCATGAGTTGAAAGGAGACATTAGACTGGTATCAGGCATATGGGTTAATATCGGACTTATGATTTTGAACTGGACTGGGTTGGGATGCTTTCTCAATGTTCCATTCCTCTTGTATATAAACCCTTTCCTTATATCCATATGTGTGTCTATGAATTTGTTCCTCTAGTCTACCCGAACTAACACATTATGGTACTGAGTGGGGTAGTAGAGGAACAAATCATAAGATGGAGAGTGGATGTTTGTTTGACTTCTGCCTCATGGTATTGTAACTTTTTTGGCTAGCCAGATGTCAGATATGTCCTTGCAGTTCACTGAGTGATTTTCTGGAAACGATATGGGAAGTTAAAGTTTTGATTACTTTGTTTGGATTCTGTCTTTGGTTATTCCTATATAAAATGGGAAAAATGAATGTTGTTAATGTATATCTTAAGCTCAGGGGTAAAAAACCGCCATTTGAATATCTCAGAACATATTCTGCTCAAGGACAATGGTTAAAAAGTTCAGAATGCCTGACCGAAAGCCTGGATCTGTTTTGATGCCTTCAGAAACCCTTTCCTTATATCCATATGCGTGTCTATGAGTTTGTTTCTCTAGTTTACCTGGGGTGACACATTATGGTACCAGGAGTGGGGTTCAAACCCACGCGGACATATGTGTTAGTCCAGGTAGACTAGAGGAACAAATTTATTGGTCTACTTTCCCATCGTCATATATAAATATATGCATCTATGTACATGCCTGTATTTAAACCTCTATAAATGCCCTGTAAGCCCCAATTCTTTCCTCTATTTCCTTTTACTTTCCCCTTGTCCCATTATCATGCTCAGTCTCCATTTGGGTTTCAGTAATTTCTCTCTGTTACATTACTCTTGATCAATCCCTGTCGGATCTCTCACCCCCACCTTGTCACTGATTTTCAATCACTTGTTGTTCCCTTATCCCTGGGCGGTCAACACCACCTCCTTTCCCCCTCCTCCCCTTCTCCCGTCTCCCCCGCACGGAATCATCATCCCATCATTTTCACCTCCAGACAGTTCATCCAGTCTATCTTATCTAGATAGACCCTTTTGTTAGGTTTTCCCGAGATTTCTCAATTCTGTTGACCCTCTGAAAGAACCAGCTTTTTACATAGTTGATTTCTTTCTATTGTTTTTTGTCTCATTCATTGATCTGCAATCTAATTTTTATAATTTCTTTTTCCATTTGATGGATTATTCTGTTGACTCTATTTCAACTGCTGAAGGTTTTTGTCTGGTTTTTTAAAATCACTTTATTGAGGGTTCTTAAGCTCTTATCACAATCCATCCACCCATTCACTGTGTCAAGCACATTTGTACATATGTTGTCATCATCATCTTCAAAATATTTTCCTTCTACTTGAGCCCTTAGTATCAGCTCATTTCCTCTCCCCTCTTCCTCATGAACCCTTGATCATTTATAAAATTTTTGTTTTCATATCTTATACCAACTGCTACTTCCCTTCACCCACGTTCTGTTGTCTGTCCCCCTGAGAGGAGGTTATATGTAGACCAGTGTGATCAGTTTCCCTTTCTCCCCCCACCTTCCCCTTCCCCTCCTGGTATCACTACTCTCATGATTGGTCCTGAGGGGTTTATCTGTCCTGGATTCCCTGTGTTTCCAGCTCTTATCTGTACCTGTGAACATGCTCTGGTGTAGCCAGATTTATAAGGTGGAATTGGGGTCATGATAGTGGAGGGTGGGGGGAAACTTGAGGAAGTTGTATGTTTCATTGGTACTACACTGCACCGACAGGCTCATCTCTTCCTTGTGGCCCTTCTGTAAGGGGATGTCCAATTGTCTACTGCTAAAGGTTTTGTGATAGGGCATTGCCATAAGTCTATCTTCCTTCTTCATATGTACATTTATCACTGTCAAGTGTCCTGGGATGACTGCCTTTGCTGTTTCCCATCAATTTTGATATGGTTTATTCTCATTCCCATTCGTCCTAGAACTTACCTTAATTCAGCTCTAATTTAGGCCACACCTCAGACCTTTTTCAGAAGGACGTGGGTAAGCTGCCCTGTATTTGCCCTTGTTTTCTTTTTCTTTCTTTTGCTTATTTCCAGATTTATGGCGCAGTGGTCAGAGAAGGAAGTCTGTGTGATCTCTGTATGTTTGAATTTACTCAAGCTTGACTTGTGCTTCAGCATAAATTGTTGGTCTTGCAAATTCTATCACCATGCAATCTTCAGCTTCGTTTCTATCACAAAGACCATATTTTCCAACTACCGTTCCTTCTTCCCCTTTGTTTCCAACTTTTACATTCCAATAGCCAATATTTACCAAAACATCTTGATTGTATATTTGATCCACCAAGACATTTGATATTACTAGAATTCTCTAATTCTTCATCTCTAGCTTTAGTGGTTTGTACATAAATTTGAATACTAGAAACCATGACTGTCTCATTCAAAATGGTCAATGTCAATCCATGTCATTCCAATTATTAATTGATGTCTGCAACTCTTCCTTCTCATTTTGAGACTTGCCCCATCTACAAAGGAAGGTTTTACTCAAGTTTACTCCACCCATGTCACTATGGTCGTCTCTTCAGGCACTGTTTTTGAGTGCCTTCTGACCGTTTGAGGGCTTCATCTCTGGCGCTATCTCTGCCAATGTCCTGCTTCTATTCATTAGCTGTTCAGTGTCTGGCAATGTTTTGATGCTAACCAGAAGGTGTCCACCGGCTAATTCCTCTGACGTGGACAGCCTTCCTAGTCTTAGCCTGAAAGCTTCCTTAAAACCTGTTCCCTCTGGATGAACCTGCTGGCATTCGAAAAACCAGTGACATTAATGTCCAGCATCACAGCCTCACACAAGCCACCACAGTGGGACAAACTGACAGACAAGTGGTGGTCAGAGTCCCTGGAGGTTCCCCAATGCAGAGGTATTTGTTTTAACTGATGACTGACCTCTCACAGCTGGTGATAGAAAGTGTGATGGTTTCTGGAAGCTGCTTTTTGTTTTGTTTTGTTTTTGTTTTTTGGGGGGCATCACTGCCCTCTGGTGGTGGGAGTAGGAGGCCCAGGATTGCTGCTGGAATTGAACCTTCATCCCAGTGGGCCACAGTCCCACGCACAACCACTACGCCACCGGGGCTCAGCGCCATATTCACCTTTTATTAAAAGTTTGCCTTCACTCACTCACCATCTCCATGAGAAAGCCTGCCGCGCACAGACATCTCTCAGTCCGATTTTGTCCCTGGGAGACCTGTCCTGCTTACTGCACAGGGCAAACTCGGAACTCCTGGGCAATGACCAGGGCCTGGAAGAGTGTGCGGTGAAGACACCCAAGCAGGTGCAGAGAACAGGGCCAGCACGTGAAGGTCACCTACCGCGATGGCCGCACTGGTGAGCTGGGCTACCTGAACCCTGGGGTGAGACCGCTGCTGCCGACACTTCGGGTCTCCAGAACCCCCAGGAGTCTGGGTCTGCCTCCTGCCCACACGCCAGTCCGAGAAAACACACGTGGGTCCCGTGCAGCTCATTCCCAGCAGCCGGGCTGTGGACCATCCTGGTGTGGGTGAGGAGAGCACAAGGCCGCTCTCCTTGAAGTTGTGCCCCCACCTTCAAGCCCCAGCAGCAGCCTCCCCCATAGCCATGAGGGGGGAGGGAGCCATGGGGCCCCCAGGTGCAGAGAGAGAGAACGCACTCAGGGGACAGGATTGCCTCATGACATAGGCTCCTCCCAGCACAAGGGATGAGCTTCCCACACCTGACACGACCCAGGGAAGCCTGCAACACGAGGCCGAGGGAAATGAGTCAGACGGAGCAGGACAAATATTGTGCCACTGCACGGACACGCGCCACCTGGAATAGGTCAGTGCACAGAACTCAGAGGATGCCAGTGGGGGGGACTGGGAGAGTCTGCTTAAGAACTGCAGTGCTTGTTGCGGGAGTGTGTGTGTGTGTGTGTGTGTGTGTGTGTGTCCTGTCTTGCTTGTCTGCCTGTGTATTTCCAGCTGGGGGCACCATCCTGCAGATAAGTTCATGGACTCATTATTTTAGGGTTACAGAATGCCTTCTCAGTAGCCTCTCAGTCCTCAAAATCCCTCTCCCCATTTCCCAAGACTGGCACTAGCATACTGACACAAAGCTATTTGTGTCAAACAGTGATGTGCAAACAGTGATGTGGTGGAAGTCCCTCCTGAAGGGAAGGTAACAGCAGCCTTCTTAGAATGTCTCCCGTGGGGATTTTTGACCCTCCGGTGGACATAGTGCAGAGGGCAGACCATGGCTGCAGTCACTCCTGATGGACCTGTGTCCCTGGAGGGCCAAGTTACACATCAAGAGCAAACAGCTCTTGAGGAATTTTGTTTTGTTTTGGGGGCATCACTGCCCTCCGGTGGTGGGAGTAGGAGGCCCAGCCTTGTTGCTGGATTTGAACCTCCAACCCAGTGGGCCGCAGTCCCACGCACAACCACTATACCACTGGGGCTCAGCCCAAGAGCAAACAGCTCAAAGAGGGGTCTTATTTCTCTCATGTCTACCGTCTCTTGTAATTATCAGAATCACTGATGCCACGCTCTGAAATAATGCAATGGAAAACCCGTCTTCACATTTTCCAAGTGTGATTAGGGTGGTAGTCAAGCTCTAAATGCACAAAGCAACTTTATGTTTGTTTGTTTTGGGGGCATCACTGCCCTCCGGTGGTGGGAGCAGGAGGCCTAGGATTGCTGCTGGATTTGAACCTCCAAACCAGTGGGCTGCAGTCCCGCGCACAACCACTACTTCATGGGGGCTCAGCCCCTTTATCTTTATTATGATCTGATTTGTTTTTATTACCACAGCCAGGAAATTATGTTAGCTATTAATTGTATTTTGGGGTGGGAGGCATCACTGCTTCTGGTGGTCATGGGCGCTACCCAGTGCTGCTCCTGAGAGCCGCTGCTGGATTTGAACCGCCAAGCGCACAGGCCGCAGTGCCGCACTCAACCACTTATGCCACAGGGACTCAGCCCCTTTATCTTTATTATGATCTGGTTTGTTTTTGTTATCACAGGCAGGAAACGATTGAATCTTATTTGTAATGGCAGTCGGAAGAGATCAGCAATGCTGGATAAGAAATGAATTTAGTGGGCTGAGCCCCGGTGGCGTAGTGGTTGTGCACGGGACTGCGGCCCACTGGGACGGAGGTTCAATTCCAGCAGTGGGGCTGGGCCTCCTACTCCCACCACCTGAGGGCAGTGATGCCTAAAAAAAAAAAAGCAAAGAAATGAATTCAGCATTAGGCATTCTAATCGTCAATGAGAAACTGATGTGGTGCAGCCTGAGGAGGGGGAGGTGAAGCCACTGTCAGTTGGCATGTGCGAGGGTGATTCCAGCTCACCCTCTGAAAACTGACCCAAGGCTTGGCCCTGGGTTTAAGCAGGGGTATAGACTATTTTTAAAGGCCGCCTCAGTCGGCTTCCAGAAAGTGGGGCCTTGGAAACCCCAGGGGGAGGGGGGGCAGTGGCAGTTCTAGCCTGGCCTGAGAGTTGGGCTTTCTCAGCTGCGTCCTGGCCATTGCTCCACGCACTGGGATGTCCCACGGGGCTCTTCCGCAGTCTGTTCCTCATCCCAGCTCCTCCTGCACTAGTGAAAGCTCTTCTGACCAAGCCATCTCTTAAAATAGCCTTGGTTTTTCTTTTCCTTAGTATCAAGTCCCACCTGCTTCTCTTGGACCTATTTCACTCCCACCATCTCCTGCATTTTTTCACATTGGACTGTAGCTAGGACCCCCTACCCAGGGCAGGGCCATTGTGAAGGTTGTGCAAGTTGCTCCTGCAATAGGACCACCCAATGAGGTGACCTAGCTGGCACAAGCCAGTGGAGGGTTCTGAATTTCTCAAGGTGTTCCCTGAAACTAGACCCAGGATACGCTGGATCCATGGTAGGAGGGGCACAGAACTTATATCTTAGCAAATCCTGTCATAATACACCTAATCCATGACACTGTTCTTTGTTAGCAACCTCCTGTTCCCTTTAAGCTGCTTTTCATTTGCCTGGACTACAGACAAGCTTTCTCTTTGTGAAGTTGCCCTCCCCATGGTGAAACCCATTCTCCATGGAAACACTGGCTACTTTCAAGAGGTGTTTTCTCCAGTGCTGGTGCATGTGTTCTGACTTCAGGAGCAGTCAGGCTGCAGCTGTTTGCCCTACCCTTGTGCTTACCAAGTTACAGGGCTTCCCAATGCCAGTGTTAACCGGTCAGTCACAAATTTCCTCCACAAAATTAAACCCCTAACCTGCTTTCCTTCCCCTTTTAGCTTCCACCAGCTGTCACCTGAAGCCTTCTCATTTGACTACTTGCAAGGCTCGCTGGGGCAGAGGGAGCTTATTTGATCAGATACTGATGGGTACAGATGGCACAGTGCGTCACAGACTACCCCAAGGGCAGCTCTGCAGAATGAGGCACCTTCCTCCTCCCAGAGGGCTCCAGGCCCACAGGTTCCTCAAGTCAGGCTCAATGGCAGGGGGTCTGAAGCTTCTTGGAGCCAATAATCGAGCAGGTGACAAAATGAGCATCAACTTGGGTTTTCAGTCAAACAACAGTAGCAGACAAACACCCCCCCTCCCCCGTTAGCTGTATCAATTATGCTAGGTGGCCCTGTCCAAGCTGATCCCATGGTGGGTGGTCTGTCAGGTACAGGAGAGTAGAAATGCCTTCAGGCTCCCGTCCAGATTACAACCCTGTCCATTGTTTATAGCACATAAAAACAATAGTCGGCTCAAAGTGATGCACCTTTTAATACTTAAAAGGTTACTTTGAGCTGGGTGTCCTTTCTATGGGGCCCAGCTTTAACCCAGCGTGGTTCAAGGGCCTCGTTTCCAAGGCTGACATGACAGCACAGCACCCTCTAGTGGGCCACTGGGGTTCTGTGGTGCGCCCAGCAAGGCTTTACAGGGGGGAAGCAGCCGATAAAATGACTGACTGCGGCAATAGGGAAGACAAGGGTGAAGTACCCTTGCCACATGCAGATTTTAAGCTTCAGGAAGTTTCAGTTAGCACAAACAGGTGCACAAATGGTTTTCTCTCTTGAGCATGGGGTAAGATTCAAAGTATAATCATCCTAGGCTAAAGGTACAACTTCCAATTATATGAAAAACCAAAACCTTTTCCGAAAGAAAAATGGACACAGTTAAGGTAGAACCTAGCACTTTATTTAGCTCTTCATTAAACTGTTGGATTGAGAAGCAGACATACGTAATCAACCTCCAAAAATAAGTCCTGCAAGGCACTCTCTGCTTCGGGCAAGCCTAAGTCATGGAGTGAGCATGTAAACAAGCTGGCTTCTCTGTACCACACCAGCCACGTCAGCCTCTCCATGGCCAGCTGCCCCGGCTCTGCCCTCCCGTGTCACACCAGCCAGACCCCCTGTAGGTCTAACCCAAGGCTTTTCTGTAGGACACCTTGGCCTACCTGGGAATGCTGGAAACATGTTGTTAAAGCAATTATGGTGCCAAGGGGGGTAAAAAAAAAACTTTGAAAAACTGCCATCTGAGGTGATGGCTTCTCTGTACTTACGCCATACCCCAGAACACAATAAATAAGCAATTAGAAAATGTTCAAGTATGAAGGGAATTTCCTCCTCCCTGCCAAAAGCATTGCTCTCTGAAGGAAGCTGGTTTCTCTGTAGCTACACCAGCTGTTCAGAAAAAGCTCATTGGACCTGGTTTGAAATAAAACAAAGTTAAAACCCTGGGAGGAGTTACTGTGCAGTGTGGAGTGTTCAGTCTTTCTTATAAAGAAAAAAAAAGTTATCTGATACCAAAGTGTGCAACCTACAAATCCTCAGGTACTACCCCTGCAACTTCTCTGTGTGACATCAAAGGTGCCAAGCGCCTGTTTTTTCCAGAACTAAGAGTTGGTGAAGTTTGGCTAGTGCTGAAACCATGCATAGGATTGGTGTACTAAATAAAAACCTTATTACGTACGTCCTGCAAGACAGTTGACAGTGAAGGTTTTGACTTGGTGCTGTTTAAGAGGTGTCCAGTAAGAGCATAAGCACCAGGGAGATGGTTTTATGTAACTGCCCATTTTTTCTTAGGAAGTCAGGCTAGAGCTCCAACTGGTTAGATGGGAAATACATCCTGACAAAGCACTACAGAACTAGAAATGGATCACGTGAAAGGGAACTTCACATTCGTAACAGAGCTCAGTACATCACAAGTTCATGCCGACAGGGCTATGGCAGTGCCAGACCCGCAATAATGGACCTACGAATACTGGACGTGCACGTGACAAGGACATTTTCAGCATTTGGTGGGAAGTCGATGCAATTAGCGATTTAGAAGGTTGGGGGACAGGTGACAAAGCCTCAATTTCAAAGCATTACTTACTACAGTGTTGTCTGTTTCTAGGCAGTTACACGGATCACCTATGCTCACTAAATTCACTGTGATGGTGAACAAACTCCAGGGACAGAGCAGCAAGCCCGACTGACAGTCTGTCCCCCACAATAGCTAAAATGCACGTTATTGACTATCGAGTGACTGCAACTGATCAGGAGCTGAGAGAGGACAGGGAAATTTTAGGAAGGGGTGCCCTTTCCCTCAGAGCTTGAAGGCTTCTCTGTAGCCTACGCCAACAAGTCTGGGGAAAAAAGGCTAACACTTTTTCAATATTTAAGCTTTTTGGGCACTTCCCATGGGAAGCTGTCCCTGCCAAAGTGGCCATAGGCTGCAGTCCTCTGATAAATTGGCTTCTTCAGATCCAGATCCCTGGAATATACAAGTCCGTAACTTAATATGCAGCATTCATTAAAAGGAAGCAAAACAATCAGTCAGACCCACGTTCAAGAGCTCTGGCAAGTGAGGTCAGTTCTCTGGGTTAGGCTGGGAAAGAAGGCTGTGGCAAAAGTGTTACTTCCCTGGTGTCCAAACTCCTAGTACAGTAACTAGTGGTTTTCCCATCCCTTGCTCAACAAACATGAAAACTTCTCAGCATCCCGAGGAATTCCAACTGTCAAAAACTCACTGAAACCATGGAATACTTACCAAAGCCCCTTGTTTTCTTTAACAGTCTAGCCCATGTCATTTGGCTCACAAGTTTCTCTACGTAAATATCCTAAAGTAGCAAAGAACTCACTATCACACGGAAGGGGTGCTAGGGCAGGGTGCACAACTTTAGAGGCTTTAAAACAAGCTAAGACTTCAGCGAAGGCAGTCTACGTATATAACGCTATGCTTCTAGAACTTTAAACACCAAGCTTTACCTGAGCCAAGAGTCATTCATTATCCCTCCTAGATAAAGTAGGATGCACTACTCCCACACCCTTAAGTGTTTTTCACCAGCAACAGACTTTACCATCTTTACCTGACAATGACTCCGGGACGGAGGTCAAAATTCTTCTTCACAATATCTAATAGCTCTCGCTCACTCTTCTGAGAGGTGCCATAATGGAAAATGGAAATCGACAAGGGGTGAGAAACTCCAATAGCATAAGCGACCTGGAAGAATT
>PVJH01039512.1:0-16374 GCA_004026705.1 Nesogale talazaci | reverse complement strand
GACCAGATGCAGGGGCAGCAATCCCGACCACGTGCCGAGGAGAGAGCTGAGCCTTGAGACTAGCTGAGACTAGCCAGGAGCCTTGCTAGGGAGGGTGAGGGGTGCCAACCCCGCAGGGGGCTGCTGCATGATTTAGGAGGGGCCTGTCCCGGCCCGGAGGCTGGAGGGGTAGGGGTGGAAACACCTGGCATGCTGACTGTGCCCCTGCACACCCACCAGCCGGTTCCCACACTGACTCACTGTGTCTTCTGTTTGAAGCTGTTCTCAAAGCCTGTGCCGACGGAGGGGCCAACCGCCTGTACGACATCACCGAAGGAGAGCGGGAGAGGTATGTGTCCTGGGATGCTATGGCCCCCTCGCCTGGTGACCCCCTGGGTATGTGGCTCTTGTGACCGCCTGGCCAGTGCTGTGGTCAAGCGCTGGTCTCCTCTGTGTTGAGTGGGCAGCTGCAAGAGGCGGTCAGCCATGCTGTGCGCTGTGAAGGTGAGGCTGGGGGACAGGAGGGAGAGAACCGAGGGACACGGGAAAGGAGACAGGCAGCAGGAGAGGAGAGGGCCACCCCAGCATCCCCGCCCACCACACAAGGTGTGTGTGTGTGCGCACGCAGCACTGAGAGGACGCGCAGTCACTGTAAGTGCCCCCCAGACCCACACCAGATTCACTGCTATCAAATTGGAGCAGGATCGGGGACCATGAATGACGGGGTAGACCTGCGAGTCCCGAGGCATTGCCCCTTGAAGGGAGTGGAAAGCCCTGTGTTTCTCCCAAGGAGCACCAGGTGGTTTGACATGTCGTCCTTGCCGTCTGCACAGTGCACAACCACTCCGTCCCCAGGGTTCTGGCCAATGCTGCCCCCAGAGCACAGCGACGCATTCCAAAGAGAAGCACGGCACTTCCTTCAAGGTGGAGCCCATGTCCACTGCACGACCTCACTGGTCCCACTAGTCCTCCCAGGGGCTCCCAGGCTTCTCCTACGACCTCAGCTGCCTCCCACAGCTGCCTCCCACTGCCCACAGCTGCATTCAGCACTGTAACCCCAGAAGGGGCTCCTGAGGCCACACATCTTGACAGAACAGCCAGCCTCGTCTGTCTCCCTCAGAGTAGCTGAGGGTTGTGAACCAGCGACCTTGCAGCCCAGCGCTCACCTCAAGCCCCTGCCTGGCTCCTGAGAACCCTTGTGAAAGTAACATCGTGGCCTGTGAGTTGTTACCCTTCCAGCCAGACAGTCCCCGGGAGCACCCAGAGGTGATCATCTACCACCCCCTGCGCTGACTCAAGGCAGCCCCACCCACCACAGGAAGTCAATTGTCCCCCAGTCCCCTGTGCCCCCTCTACCCCCCCCCACTCTACCCCCTCCACTCACCTGCTGGGGACAGTGGCTCGGTGATCCAGAAGGTCTTCATGGTCTGATTCTCTGAAGTCGGTTACCACGTCTTTCTTCCTAGCCTCTCCATGGAATCCCCTGCTGTGTTTTAGCAACTCACCAGGCCCCGCTGCCCCAGGTGGGCAGGTGTGCCCTGCTTGGGAGGTGGGCACTGGCCCAGAACCATTGAGCCTGGGCCTTCCTTGGGCTTGGAGCCTGAGAACGCCTCCCTGAGCACAACAGGGAGTGATTGACAGCTGTCTTGTAGCCATAGCCCCTGCAGAGCTCCTCCAGTCGTTCCCTCTGTGCTCTGCTGCCGCTCACCCTCTGCCCAGCTTCTCTTTCATCCCCACCCCTTTGTCCTTTAACCCATCCCTCAGGTGGGGCCCACCCAGTCCATCCAGGACAGGACTCTCTATTGATGGCCACTGTGTCCCCAGTCTGGTGCATGAGGCATAGATTTAATTGGAGTTGGGTAACATGAGTGAAATGGAGACTGCAGAGAGAGAGTGTGTGTTCCCAGGGCTCCCCCCACTACCCACAAGCCTCTGCATCTCCAGCTGTCAGCAGACGTGGGTGCTGGTGCTTATCCTTGCCATGTGTTAACAGGAAGCCAAGTTTGTGCTTCCTGAGTTCCTCCCTCTTGGTATTACGATTGTAGGTTGTGTCGTCTTAATTAATGTTCTCTATTTTATCTCGCTGCCTTCTCATAGTTTCCCCAAGAGCTACACAGACCCCACAGACAAAGTTCACCATCAAAGGGTTTTTGGAGGATGTTAACACTGTTGCCCTGCCAGTGAGAACTGTTCAGGACGCTGTTATACCCTTCCTCATGCTGTGACCCTTTCATACAGTTCCTCTGGTGGTGTTCAACTCCCAACCATAACATTATTTTCGTTGCCACTTCACATGGCAATTTTGTTACTACTGTTATAAATCAGGAGACCCCTGTGAAAGGGTCGCTTGACCCCCAAAGGGGTCTTGACCTACAGGCTGAGAACCGCTGTGTTACATCGTTTCAAGTCTGCTCATAAATGCTCACAGGGGCTTACCACTCTGCTGCAAAGCAGTCGTCAGCTCAAGCTCCGTGGGTCAGAAAACCCAGCTCCCTGAATGAGGTGCCCACTGGCAGGCCCCTTCCCCGGTCAGCCCCACTCAGAAGGCTCTCAGCTTCACTTCTGTGGGTCAGCAGCCCAACAGCAGGGCCCAGGGGCACCCCTCTCCACAAGCCAGCCTCCGCACAAATGCACTCTGCTTTGCCTGCCCAGTGGACCAGGCAGTCCATCCCTCTGTTCCGTGCTCTGGCTCCTGTGTCTGCCGTCATCTGGATCCAGGAGGTTCACTGTGCAGGGAGGGATCTCAGGTCCCCCCCCCACACACACACACACACACTTCCTAGAGGACCCTGCTTATATCTGGCAGGATGGCACTTACTCACAGGTGCATCCTGTCCGGGTCTGTCCCACCTGCTCACCAGACCTGAGGTCCTGGGGTGGGAGCAAGAGGCTGTGGCCCGAAGAGCCACATTGCCTCCTTCACTGCCCCCACCACACTGTTTGTCCCCAAGGACTAATATCCACAAGCTGGAGGGCTCAAGGAGTGGGAATGGGAGTGTCTCCATCGCCATTTCCCTTCGAACCCTCACAGAATTGCAGCTTCTGTTTCACAGCCCTGTGCTCTGCTGCCCGGGGGTCCTATATCCCACCAGGAGACGCAACACTGGGACCACTGAATGAGAAGTGAAGGTGCCATGTGACCACGCTGGTGGTGTGAGTTGTCCTGACCACGGAGGAGGGATGGCACCATGATTACATGGCAGCAGGAGGAGAGTGTGCCCCTGGCAATGAACCACGGGGGACGGAAGTAAAAGGACAGAATGCGGAGTGGTCTTGGAATGTGGATTCGGGGCAACCTAACCTAGCCTGAGACCAAGGGCACCCGCATCCTGCCAGCACCCTCCTCACTGCAGTGTGATTGTCTAGCTGAGACCCACAGGGGAAGGCCAGCTCCAAAATGGGAGGGGCAGAGGTGCAGAGAAAAGGAAAGGTCTGCAGAAGCAGAACCTGCTTCTCTCCAGGAGCTGACACCACTCTCCTGACTGAACTGGAGGCCCAGGGAAGAGAAAAAGGAGAGGAGCCGGAGAGGGCCACGAGCCAGTGAACAGAGGCTCTTCCACCAGGCCAAAGGCTGACGGGAGCTGCATTTTCCAAAGGGCTTTGGGCTGCAGAGTGAGTGACAGCCCAGAGAGGGGCAAGACCTCCTGCACTGAGCGTGCTCGGGGTCCCAGCCCTGCAGAACAGGGGGTGGCATGGGGACGGGCCCTGGAAGCATGGCAGTAGGTTGCAGATGCAGGGACAGTGAGGGATGATTTTCATGGTTGTATTTACTTTTTGCATTGATAGGGAACAAGAGTAGGTGCAGAGGGAGGGCGTGGGGAGAAAGGACAAATGAGGACTCATGGGGAGGAGAACCCCAGCCAGGTTAGCAGCTGAACCCAGACCTACCCTTCCGGTCTGAAGAGTGCGCACTCTTCTCTGTTGTCTGGTGGGCACAGTGACTGGGGTCCCACTCCTTCCTAATCCAACTCTTTGTCAAGGTCTAGGCTCTCCCAGTCTGGCCCCTCCTGCACAAGGGCAGACCCAACCTCTGTCCCACATTGATCGGCGTTCCGGAATCCCCTCTCTTGTTTCTTGCTCTCTGCCCGCAGGCCTGCCCGCCCCCTCTGAGCTATTCTGGCTCACCCCTGCCCCACTGCCTGCGAGTTCGTTCCGCCTTGTCATGACTCATCTTCCTGAGAACTGGACACCCCCACGCCCCCAGCCTCCTGACACGCGTGTTGGTGGAGGAGGCCGACTGGTGGGAACCACACACGGATGACCGAGCACACCCCTGCTCAGACTCTGCCATCCCCACAGCCGTTCCCACCCTGGCGCCTCCCGTGTCAGGCTGTCCCAGCACACAGACTGAGCGAATGTGGTGAAAGGACACAGCCCCGACACACACCATGCCTGATTTTATACGCAGCAGGATAGCAGTGCAGGGCCCCTCACAGGCGAATCCTATCTGCTTCTTCCCCCACCTTCTTACCAGGCCCATGCGGGGAGTTACAGGCTGCAATCAGAGTTGACCCAAATGTTAGCCATCTGTTCTCTGCCCCTGAACTGCATCTCATCTGTGCACTTATGACTTGGGGCCTCTGGCACTGGCCTCCTCCTAATCTGAAGCAGCCAGGCTTTTCCCCAGGCCATGCCAGACACAGTGCACCTTCTCCTCTCAGCTGCAGCATGCAGTTCTCTACATCCATTGCAAGTCGCGACGATAACTGCTGAACAAGGAGTGTGGTCCGATCCCCCCTCTCCTCCAAGGTCGGAACTCAGTCTCACCCCATTCCCGTCTGTTAGCAGATAAGGCCCTCTGGAGGGGGACCCCAGCAGCAGGCAGACCCACCCCAGAATGACTGTGTCTCACACCGGGGATGGTGCCTGGAAGGGCCACATTGCTCAAGTCCTGATGTGGCTTATTGGTCCTTTGTGAGGATTTTTGGTTTCTTCCTTGAGCTGCAAGCCGTTCTACAGGCAAACCATCGGTCACTTCTTCAAGCCTTTCTCGTCAGTCTCCACTTGTTACTGAGTTCCTCCCACCTTGGTGCCAGACCTGTCTTCCCGAAGGCCACCTACCAGTTAGCGCCCACGAGCCAAGCCACTGTTGGTCAGACACATGTATCTGGACCCGTCACACTGTTGCCAGCATGTGTGCCTGAGTCAGTGCCCCATCTCACTACTGCTGCCATGTGTCCTTGGTGGCTCTGAGTCTGCACTGCTCATAAACTCCCTGGTGTTTGTGTTTCTTGGATGATCAACCTAGTAGGAATAGACTTTGGTGATTTTCTGGTGATTTGTTTGTTTTCTCTGCCCATGTCAAGTTCCATTTCTGTGTGACTCATGGCAAGTGTGACTCTGTGGTTTTCCTACATGTCTCAAACACTTGACCCTGCCTGTCTGTGGGAAGTGCAGCTCCCATGACTCTCTAATTGCAGTGCAGAGTGTGGTTGCATTATCTGTTGTCACCTGAGACTTAGAAGTGAAGGGATGGAGTTTAGCCTGCAGTCAGGTCACAGCTTGATGACCTCATTTGGAGGTGCAAAGGAAATAAATAGCTCATTGGACATGGAACACATACTCAGTCCCTCTGAGACAATCTTGTTGACAAGCCACATGGAGACAAGCTGATGGCAGCCAGAGCCTTGGAGATGAAGAAATCACGTGGAGACCCCTGCCAGCACCAAGATGCTTACACCACCACTGGATCCACAGGACTTCCCACCCACAGCCTGTGATCATCTCGCATTTGGCATCATTGAGTGTGTTTCGTGAGTCTGAAGAGGAATTTACAGATTGGTATCTGACATACACGCTAATACTAGACTTTTAGACTTGATCTGTCTGGACCGGGATGGGATGCATTCTTAATATTCAATTACTCTTGTATATGAAGCTCTTTCTTGTACATATGAGTGTCTCCAGATTTGTTTCTCTCGTCAACCAGGACTAACACATAGTCAAACCCATGGCCCATCTCATCCCGTAAAGTGCTTTGACATTGTACATATGTGTGAAAACATCATTATATGTCTCCAGAAGTAGGTCTGTCTTATGCGTGTCCTCCCTCCTCACTTCCCCATCCTCTCCCGACCAGTTCAGCTGATGCTCCCCGCTCCTTCCTCCTTCCCCAAGATCCCATCCCCCCCCTCAGTCCTTATCCCTGTTACTTTGAAGGCAAGTGAGAACAGCCGGACACAGCGGTGTCAGAGAGCTCACCACCCAGAGCGGGGAGACATGTACAGAAACAGTTTGGGATGAGCTGGAGGGCGGGGTGGTTGAGTGCTGTGGGTGTGTGAGGCATGTCCTGTTGTGCATATGACCATCAGCTCCCTCTCTAGCCCCGGCGGGCAGAGTTGGAAGGCTCAGGGCCCACGGGGTTCTCATGGCTGTCTGTCCTTCACCTCTTCCAGCTTCCTGCCAGAATTCATCAACGGGGACTTTGACTCCATCCGGCCCGAAGTGCGAGAGTTCTACACAGCCCAGGTGGGGACCACCACCTCCCCAGACCTGACTTCTACCCATGTTTTTACGTTTTCCTTCAATTGGAAATCCAGAGATTGACAAGTGAAATGATAGAAGTATCATCACCAGCAGATAAACATTCATGAGTCGCATGTGTGTGAGACCTACCAAACACACATTCATTGGGCGCTAATAGGAAAACATACTACCTTGTTACGTCACTGAAGATATCACTAAATTTTATGACCAGGAAATAAGCTGTGGACACTTCTCTCATCCTGTAGGGTCCCCTGAGCGCCCCCTGGCAGAGTGGTGCTTGCTTACTGCACTCCACTGTTGGGGTGCTGAGGGCACCATGACATCTTCTGAGGCACCTGTGTGTGGGCTTGGGCTTCCTGCTCTCTCTCTCTCTCTCTCTCTCTCTCTCTCTCTCTCTCTCTCTCTATTCCCCTGCTGGTCCCAGCACCTGCAGGAAGTGAGGCCCCACAGGACTCGTCGGTGGTGTGGGGAGGTGGGCCCAGGGCTGGGGGACTGCGGAAGCTGCCTGGGGGCCTGATCGTCCTTCAGTTGACACTTTTGACCTTGGTGCGATGATCACACTCACTTTGCCCCCATGACCGTGCCCTGAGGAGGAGTGCTCGGGGAGGAGAGCTCTGTTTTTTAAGAAACAGTACCCCTCTTCATGCCAGGGGACCTCCCCGTTCCCACGCTTGGGGCACCATTCTTATGCCAAAGGCTCTCACCGTCCTTCTCTCTCTGGGTGACATGTTGGCGCTCACCAGCCCGCCCTGAGACGGCTTCCAGCGGTTGGGGACAGCAGGCATGGGCTGCGGTCAGCCGGGCTTCTCTGCTCCGTCCCTGGGTGAAGTCCTGGCTGACCGGGCTCTCTGTTCTTCACCATGCAGGGCTGTGAGCTCATCGCCACCCCAGACCAGGACCACACTGACTTCACCAAGTGCCTGCAGGTGCTGCAGGACAGGATCCAGGCCAACAGCAGCCAGGTGAGTCTCTCTCTCTCTCACACACACACACACAGAATCACAACACACAGACTCGCTCACAGTTACACACATGCTACACATGTGTGTGCATGGTCACGGGCACAAGCACACACAGTCATACACATATGCAATCATACATGCACAGTCCCACGCACAATCACACACACAAGCACAAGCATGCCATGTGGTCACGTACAGTTACACGCAAACACATAATCACATGCACCACCACACACATAGTCACATGCACATACACGCATGCACATAATCATGTGCATGTAGGCACACACTGACACACAATCACACGCACACACAGTCACACTCGCATGCAGGAGATCTTGGCCCACAGGTGCTTTGCCCTGGTGGGGAGGCCCCTGTCCACGCCGGGAGCAGACGCTCTGACTCACCTGCCCACTCCCTCGCAGGTCACACCTTGAGGACCTCTCAAGGGGTCCGAGAGACAGTGACTCTAACCGGGTTCCTCTCTCTGATGCCCCTCCCATGCACGCGGTGCATCTGGGCTTGCCTGGGGCACCCCAAGTGCACGCCCTCCCTCCCCAACCAGCCCCCCCGCTCGTGCCCTCTCAGGTGGACGTGGTGGTGACCCTGGGCGGGCTCGCGGGGCGCTTCGACCAGATCATGGCGTCTCTGAGCACCCTGTTCCAGGCGCCTGGGATCCTTGGGCTGCCCGTGCTCATGATGCAGGAGGAGTCGCTGGTCTGCCTGCTCCAGCCGGTGAGGGGGTAGGGCCAGGGGAGGCCTGGGGTGGGGCAGTAGGGGAGGAAGGGGCGCTCGCCAAGAATGAACCAGAGCTGCGTGTGCTGGTGCCGACACTGACATCATGCGGGTCTCACGGCCCCCGGCCCCCACCCCCCCGAGGGTTGTCATTGGAACGGAGACAGACCTGGTGTCTGGAACTGGCTTGGCTCCAGGTGCCCACCCATTCCTTGCCTTGCCTTGGACAGAACACACTTCTAAAGATGCACTTGCTGTTTTTCAAGACCGCTGTCCTCTCTGAGCGCCCCGTTGGCCAGAGCCTGTCCTTGGTGGAGGGACTTTGTAATTCACTGAGGGGGTGGGGGGGGGCGGGGGGGGGGAGGATAGGGGTTTCAAGTGACCCTCTGGGGAAGCATGCTATACCCCAAGGTTAGAAAGGAGGGGCACAGGCCACAGGGAGAAAGTGGGAGAAGGGATGGGCAGTGCGAGCGGGGCAGCCGAGGGCATGAAGCGGTGTGTGTGAACTCAGCCGCAGGACTCCCCATGAACAGCCTGGGATCTTCAAGAGCCAGCTCTGGTGGGGCAGGGCTGCCCTTTCTCCCCTTTGAGGCATGGGCATCTTCGAGTCTAGCTGCCCCTGCTCTGCCGGAGCAAAGGTTGAGCTCCAACCCAAACTCTGCCCAAACCCACCCATGTACAAGATGAGCTCTGGAGGGGAGCTCTCTGGCTGACAAGTGCCGCTAGAAGGACGGACGGCCTGTCGTCCTGGGAGAGCTTGGACAGAGTGCAAGGTGAGCCCCAGAGCTTCGCCCTGCAGCTGCCCAGTGCCCACAGACAGTCCTGACGTCATGGGAAAGCTGCATGCAGGGGGGCTGTGCAGGGACCAGTCCAGCACAGCCACAGGCCTAAGGTCCAGCACAGTCCCTCAGTACTCAACAGGAACCTCTATGTGAAGTCCACAACCCAGTCAGCCTTCCCTCAGTAGCCATGTTCCCTGCCAAGCTGGCCAGTCTGTGGAATAAAGACAACTGGAAGACCCCCAGTGTGTCTAGCTGCCTTCAGCGGGCTGGGCAGTGACCAGGGTGGGGCTGTATGTGCTGTCCAGGCCCTGCCTCAAGAACTCAGGCCAATGTCCTCGGGGGTTCTCAGGTAACGAGGTGCCTGGTCTCCCCGCTCCTGCAGGGCAAGCACAGACTTCAAGTGGACACCGGGCTGGAAGGGGACTGGTGCGGCTTGATTCCCATTGGGGAGCCATGCAGACATGTGACCACCACGGGCCTCAAGTGGAACCTCAGTAAGTGTTCCCCTCCCCCATCCCACCAAATAGGCCTATGAGACAGGCTTTTGTGGCTGCAGTTTTTTCCGGGCTTCTCCTTTGAGTGGAGCAGGAGTCTCCCCCTGTGGAGGCGCCAGAGGCAGCTGTGCAGGGGCAGCCCCCAGCCCTCAGTCACAGGCACTCCCTGTATCAGGGTCACAGAGGTCCTGGGAAACTCAGTGTTCAAAGATAATGGGATATGTCCACAAAATGTTTGAAGCCGCCTCATCTGACTTCCAAGCATTTTTTCCCCACAGTTGTTAGCATGTCCATCCCTGAACTGGAATTTAATTGGGTGATTCATTTCTGTTTCATGTTGCGAGCACCAATTTCTAAATCCGCTCCTGTGAAGTTGTTCCCGGCCCATCAGGACAGAGTGGAAGCGCCCTGTGGGCGTCCCCGGTGGGGAATGCAGGCAGGAACAGAGAGAGGGCCCCGTCTTTCCCCACAGAGCAGCTGGAAGGCTCCGACCACTGACCTAGCGGGGTTAGCACCCAGCACGTAGTGGCTGCAGCACAGGGCTCCCTCAGGAGGTCCCTGAGAGAGCCAGGAGCGCCCCACTCAGGCCACGCACTGTGTTTTCAGTCGTCTCCTGGAAGCCGTTATTCAGTCCTGTGAAGTCAGTTCTGACTCCAAGACCCAATGACAACAGAAAGAAACACTCTTTGATCACCTCACCAGGAGGGACCTGTCCCCAGACCGGGACAGTGTACCTGTAAAGTGGAGGGTCAGTGGAAAAGAGGGCGCCCCTGGTCGCGGTGGGCAGATGCTGTGGCTGTAGCTGAGCCATGGTGAGGATGGGCCAGCCCCAGCCTGTAATAAAGAGGGTTGTCTTCTGATGGGGTGCCGGAAACGGAAGCGTGAAGGTGGAAACAGACACATGTTGGCCCTCAGGCACCCTTCAAACCTGGAGCAGAATCCCCTCCAGGGACCGGCAGTCAGCCAACCCTTTGGCAATAGGGCCTGCAGGACGTTCACCCCGAGCTATCAACCACATGAGTCCAAGGGCAGGCTCTGGCTCCCGCCCTCCCTCCCCCTCCCCCCGAAGCTCCACCCTCCTCCCCCAGCGCAGGCCCTGGTCCTGGTTCTCCATTCTCCTGCCCTGGGTGTGAATGCCTCCAGGTGCGCTGATGGCCGCCTCTTGCTCATCCCAGATGCTGAAATAGTAACAGGAGAGAAAAAACTCCAGCTTCCTTCAAGGACAGCCAGGAGGCTTGAGTTTGGCCAGGTCCACATAGCACCTGGTGCCCAGCCCCTGAGCAGTGGCCAGGACTCTGGGCCCTCAGGTGCCAGTTCCTAAGGGAACCCAAACCGGGCACGCTCAGTGACCGTGTGGAGTCTCAGGATGGAGAAGCAGCAGTTCAGAGCCAGCTGTGGGTCTTTAGTCAAGAGGCATGGGGGTTGAGTAGCCGCACCTGGATCTTACAGAGGTGCACTAGGGTTTTCTAAGGGGTCACTGAGACCAAAAAGGGACAGATCAAGAAGCCGCACCAGCCACCTGCCACACCCGCTCTCTGAGAGCAGCACCTGGACTCGGAGTGAGTTTTGTAAATACCCGAGACGCTGGCATGGAGACACTGCCCCAGGCACTTTCCAGAGTTCACAGTGGTGCTGTACTTGGGGCCTTGCACCAGGGTGCACAAACCCCCACCCCACCCCACCCCCAGCATCCTGTTTTAAAAAGGAACTTAGACAATAAAACCAGGAATTCAACCCACAGCCCTCCCTGGTTTGGAAAAGTGGGTGGTGTGTTTCTCAAAGGCTGAAGGGGCCACCAGGGCTTGAAAAGAGGTTCTGATCCAATCATCCGAGGCCAGCGGCTGGTGTAACTTTGCAGAAATGCCCAGGTGATCTTTCCCCTAATGGACCTGTAGACCCCTGCCTCTCCCTGTCTCCACACTGTGTGGGCCGGCACTTTGTTACAGCTCCAGGCTCCCCAAACGCAACTGCAGGCCAGAGGGGCATTTAGAGGAACGTGGCAGAATTCATACTGTTGTACTTTGTGTCACAGCTGACTCAATGGCCCCTGACAACAACAACACCATCATTGTCGGAATTCTCACTCCCTGATTTCTGACTCTCCTGGGTCTTTCCATTCCCACAGCAGGGAGCCACAGACAGTAAAACCCCAGAGAGATGCCCGGTAAACCCAACATCACAGCTTTGTGGCTGCAAAACCGAATCAAGACAGGGCTGTGGAGATGCCAGCACTGTTGCTGGTGGTGGGGCCTCATCTGATGGTTCCAGGAGAGGGACTTGGGGACAGGGAGAGGCCCTGGAGGGTGAGCGTGATGGCCAGGCTGCTCAGGGGAGGGTCTGCGGCGCTGGCTGAGAATGACAGGCTGAGGCCGTGAAAGTGCCCGGTGGTTTTTCTACACTCGGAGAAGCATGAGCCGGGTTTGAGTCGGTGGCTGTGTCCTGGGTCTGCGGACTTGTCATTGGGGTGATTTTCCCCATGCCCTCGGCCACGAGCAGACCCAGTCTGCAGCCCTTTTCTCCTTTTATCTTTTTGTGGTTGTTCTTTAGACTTGGAGAAATACCTACTTCTTGATTTATAACTTACACTTAAGTACGTATAGGGGAAGATTTCCTTTGAGGCAAAAGGCTCCTGCTTTATAGGCCCTGGGAGCACAGTGGTTAGAGAACCTTGTCCTAACCCAAAGGTCAGTGGTTCAAGCCCACCCACCCCCCCTCAGGGGACAGAGGAGGCTGTAAGGATTTACAGGCTTGGCCACCCTGTCGGGCAGCTCTGCTCTCTACCCTAAAGGGTTGCCAGGAGCCGGAATCGGCCCACTGGTGGCTCACCACGAGGGTCCCATTTACCAACTGCCCCTCCATGCCCGCCTTGTGAGGAGGCCTTGCTGTGGGCGACCCCTGTGGAGGGTCACAGGCCCATGCCGAGATAGCGTGTGAATGAGGGGTGTCCTCCAGGGGAACCCGTTGCACAGTTGAGCCAGCACTGGCTCCAGCCTGTGCACACACTACCCACACCTGCCACCCCGAGCTGCAGGCCTTTGTGGGCAGAGTCTGGTCTTGCCTCCTGCCCCTGCGAGCATGGAGCCTCCAGAAGGACACCCTGCTATGCACGCCTGACTGCACGGTTGGAGGGTGGAGCCCACCCAGAGAGCCCGTGGGGAAAGGGCCTGAGGTCGTCTCCCAAGTGCTCGGCCACAGGAGTCCGACTTGGCGCCATGCAGCTGGTCCCGGGGACCGGCTGTCCAGGTGCCATCCTCCACCAGGGCTCTGGCACTATATGAAGAAAACAGAGTCTGAAGTGCTCCTTCATGACATCTCCACTCTGGCCCGAGTCCCAAGCCTGTGGGGTGTTTCTCCTCAGTGCCCATGGGCAGCCATCAAAAACGAGGACGTCTCCTTCTGAGCCCAGACAGCTGAGTACCACCACAGCAGGACCTTTTGTAAGGTTGGTGATCGTTCCTCCAGGGTTGGATGCGGGGAGCCCTTGGAAGGCATTGGAGCAGGACTCCATTTGAGCATGCTGTTTTATGCAACCCAAGCTTGGTTTGTGAGGGACAATCAGCAAAGGTATGTCCAGCTGTGGAATTAGCTGATAGTGGCTGTGGAGCTGCAGGCTCCCGTGTGTGGGTTCGTGGTGTTTTTCCGATCACCAGCCAATGTGATGACCTGGTGGTGGAGGGGTTATTCCTTGGGCTATCACCATAAGGTCAGCAGTTCGAAACTGTTCTGGGGAATAAGATGCAAAGATTTGCACCGCTATCCACTTGATGCAGTGAGTTTGGTCTTTTTTGAAAGGGCACCTCCCAGGAGATCAGGATGGACAGCTGGGTGTGAACTGTGGTGCCCCTGGAGCTGCCAGGCCTGTTTAGCACAGCGCCCGGCCAGCCCCTCGCCACACCCTCAGTGGCTTGGATTCAGATAAACCCGGGTCCCAGCCCATCGTGGCGCCTCAGTGAGGTTGCCTGTGGCCTCTCTGAGGTTATTTGCCTTGTGAGCCCAACTGTCGTTTGGCTGAAAGAGGAGTTTACATCCAGGCTTGAAGGGTGGGTGTGCCCTGGTTGTGGGGGCCAGCTACCATGGACTTTCCTGGTCATGGGAGCTATGGGCCACTTGATTTTTGTCTCTCTGCTCGGCTCTGATGGGAGAGACCCATAGCTTCTCCTCAGATGGCCACTCTCAAGCTTTGAAGGCCACTCACTGCTCCCTCAAGTGAGATGTAGAATACTGCCTTGGTAGACTGTGATGCCAAGTGACCTGTCCCCGAGACCTGGTCCTTGCTCCCAGCCTGATGGGCTCATTCCCACTGGATGGGCCTCTGGTTATGACTCAGAAGTTCCCATAACTTTGCAGCCAGGCCTACCCTAGACCCATGGCCAGGTACCCTGGTCAGCCTGATTCCTACCCCTTCCCCTGCCCAGACCACCATGGCTGTTCCAGTCAGCCACACCCACCCAGACCACGTCAGGGCCCCTGGTCAGAGTTGACCCTGACACAGCAGCAGCAGGGCTGTGCTTGGCATTTGCAAGTATGGGGCCACCTGGCTGACCTGGACACATAGTAGAGGCCGTTTGGCCGACCCCCACATGCTCTAGGGACCACTGCTGCAGACCCTACTGCTGCAGGCCCACCCAGCGAGACAGTGGCAGCAACAGAAGTTGAAGGGAGGTCACAGTTTGAACTTAGCCCTGAAAGCTTGTTGCTATGCCATGCTCCGCTGGGAGACATCTCAGCCTTTAGCTCTGCAGTTTGCTGCCTGCCGCCCTCTTTCTAGGAAAGGCCATACAAGGCCACAGCCTGTCTTCAGTCTGTTCTCAGAGACAGGTGGGGTGGGGGGAGTGTGGATGCTGACCATGGTCATTGAGGAGACAGCAGGTCTCTGTCTATTAGGAAAGCGGGTCTCATAACTGCTCTCAGAGCCCCTGGTTCATATGTGTCAGAGCCTGTTGGATGCTGCTCTCTGCTCTGTGGCTATCCTAGGATGGTGGTACAATCTTGGGACAGCACCCCACTGTGCCCCCAAGTGGCAAACAATAGTTCCTACTGGTTACTCTGTGACAAGCCTTTCTAGTCTCCCGCTCACAGTGGCAAACCAATGATCGGTTGCAATCTTGACTACTGTTTACATAAATGCAAGAATATTACTAATTATTTGCCTGTGTTTCACTGCCTCTCTGTAAATCTATAGAATTATCTTCCTTACCTCAACAGAAGTTACCTTGCCCTCTAGCTTCCCACAGAAAACACCAAGCCCAGTTAATCACCATAACCCCTGATCAAACCCAGGTGCCACCCACCCCAGGACCCCAATTTTTTAAAAAATCACTTTATTGGGGGCTCATACAACTCTTATCACAATCCATTCATCCATTCATTGTGTCAAGCATATGACACAATGTTGCCATCATTATTTTCAAAGCATTCTCTTTCTACTTGAACCCAGGCTATCAACACCCATTTTTCCCCGTCCCTCTCTCATTCCCCTTCTCCCCCCTCCCTCCTTCACAAACCCTTGATAATTTATAAATTATTATTTTCGTATGTCTTACAATGTCTGATGTCTCCCTTCACGCACTTTTCTATTGTCCGCCTATCTTTTGATAGCCGGGCACCATTAGCATTTTTCACCACATTTGCTTATGCACACACTTTGTCTGGTGTGATCGTGTCGGGAACGAACTCCAATTTTAGAGCATAGCTCAACTTTGATTGTTTATTGATGGTCCTGAAATTATCCCTAGATGATAGTAGCTTCAAAGTGACCACAGGACAAGCAGCAGGGTCGGTGCAGGTGGGTGGCCAGGGGGGTTCTTGAGGCTGGTGTGGGATATGGGGCATATCTTTCTGCATCCATGGTGACCGTGAGTCCTAGTGCACTGGACAACACCGATGGCAGGGGAGTCCCTGCTTTCTACTGTGCCACAACTGAATGTCTTTATTAGTTGGGAAATTAAAGGCTTTTCCAGAATGCCTGCCTCCTCATGCAGAATTAAATTTTGTCTGCAGCTTACCAGCTCCCTCACTCAGAACTCCCCGAACGTGTACCTGCCACAGTCTCTGTGTGCGCCCAAAGGTTAAAAAGGAGCCAGAGAACTTTACAGAATTGGGATGATAAACTGACTGTGTGCACAGGGCATCTGCAGGGCGCCACCAAGCCCGGGGAGCAGCCTGCACCCACTGTGGCTCCTCAGGAAAAGCCAAGAATAAGATTCTGCTCCTGGAACATGGAAGCCTCTCTCTCTCTCTCTCTCTCTCTCTCTCTCTCTCTCTCTCTCACACACACACACACACATCTCTTTCGTGGGGTCTCAGGGAGTCAGAATCCTCTCTCTGGCTATGAGTTGGCTTCCTCTACCTATCTATGCCTTCACACCAACTGGGCCTGGGCCTCGCTACAGTACGGAGCTGCCTGGGGACATCCAGCTGCCCCTGCCCAGGCTCTCCCATCACAGTCTGGACACTGCCCGACGAGCAGTCGGCAGCCGCCCCAAGCGGGCCCACTCACACGGTCCTTCTCTTTCTTCCTGCAGCAGATGACCTGCTTGCCTTTGGGACGCTGGTCAGCACTTCCAACACCTACGACGGCTCCGGGGTGGTGACTGTGGACACTGACCGGCCACTCCTCTGGACCATGGCTGTCAGACAGTAGCCAGCAAGCACCGTGTGCCCATGCTGCCTCAGCCCCAGCCCCCGGAGCCCCCAGCAGGGGTCTGACCCCCTCGGGGCCTACACAGGGACATTGTGAAAGATACTCTAGCTAGATTGGGGTGGGTGCTGGCGAAGTGCCATTTCTCTCCATCAGAAACAAACGTGGACCACTCCATCGAAATGCATCGTGACTCTCTGCTTGTTTGTGTTCGACCATCCATCCATCTGTCCTCCTGGCGTCTCTCGCTCAGCCTTCGGCTCAACATGACATGCAACAAGGGCTGGCTATGTCTG
>PVJH01039511.1:0-16443 GCA_004026705.1 Nesogale talazaci | reverse complement strand
TTTTTACCACTTCAGGCAAAACATGGCACCTATGGTTCGACTCTCTACAACTTCCATTTTTTAGCAGTTTCCAAAATGGCCTGTTTAAATCTCGATATCACTGAGCTGCATACTTCCCCCCCCTCCCCCAATTTCTTTTTAATAATCTCTTCAGGCCAATCTAGGTGTGTGAGAGTCACATGGTCAAAACCAGCGCCCAAGTAGCCCTGGGCCTGCGCCCTCGGTGCCCTTTCACGGAAGTTCATGCGCATTTGGACACAGAATGTAAGCAGCGTGCCGCAGCTCCCTTTGTACTTCTGCCTACACATTACTAAGCATTTTGTTTATTCCCACCCCCATTGCCACAGGACAGAGAAGTCAAGGTGGCGGGGGTGTTTTTCAGTGTCTTTCCTGAAAATTCACTTGACTGGGACCAGTGGCCCTCAGATCAGTTCTGACATTTGGTATCTGCGTGTGGAATCCCAGAGTGGAACTGTGTTCCATAGATGGCTTCTGGTGGTGGTGGTGGTGGTGATTTGGCCACACAGCCTCAGTGTGGACTGACACCTCCAACCCACAGAATCTAGCCAGGTCATGAGCCCTCTGCACCAGCCCCCTGACTGACGGTCACGCTCAGCCCCAGAGGCATGCTGAACACCAAGCGCGAGGTCAGGAAACGTCTCGCAGATGTTAATTCAGTAGGCATCCAGTCTGTGGCAAGCCTCCAAGAGCTTTTCTTCGGGGTTGTAGTTGTGACTCGCACTTGTTCAGGACTCCAAGGTGCACGTCTGGCTCTGACCTCTGATGCCTGGCAGGCATTGATGCCGAGCAGCTGCTGCGCCCGGCTTCCATCCTGCCCCCAGAAGTCTTTGCACATCTTGGTTTATTGGAAAATGCATTTGCATAGGGTACACATTAAAATGCTCTACCCGCCATCAAGGGGCCATGTCCTCAGACTGCATTTGCGTGGTCTTATCACTTGCCTTTAAGATGGGGGGGGGGGGGCAATCTTCTCTCTCAATGATGTAAGTTTTTGAGCTGGACGAGCCAGAGTGGCTGAAGGTCAGCAGAGGGTGGAGGAAGTAGGAAACCTGGTGTGCGGAGCAACAGGACAGGCTCCAGTCTGATTTCCTAGCCACATCTCCGTGAGGGCTGCTGGAAGAGGCTGCCTGGACTGATGTCTGAAAGTTTTCACATACAATGGATGTATGTACAGATTGTGATAAGAGTTGTATAAGCCCTTGATAAAATGGACTAAAAGATAAAAGAAAGTTTTCAATCTCTCATTCCCTGTTTCCTTATGTATCAGATAAACCCAATTCTTTTTCTTTTGGCAATCTCACCTCAGACAAGTGTTTTTTCCTTGTAGAAATAATGAATAGATTCTGTTGAGTCTGTTTTTCTTCTAAACAGCTAATTTATTTAAGTTGGCTTTGGCAACATCTACTTTGATTTTAAATCGCCTTCAAAATATAATAATTAGTGATAGAAGAGGAATTACTGATCAACTTCTGCCCCAAGTAAAGTATAAAAGCTTTTATCCTACATGAAACTTTTTATCAAATATAAATTCTTTTTTTGTGTGTGTTTTTTGGCATCACTGCCCTCTGGTGGTGAGAGTAGAAGGACCAGTCTTTGTTCCTGTGGAGCCGCTGCTAGAATTGAACCTCCGTCCCATGGGCCGCAGTCCCACACACAACCACAACGCCACCGGGGCTCAGCCCTCAAATATAAATTCTAAACACACATGTGACCATTAATATCTGAAGCCAGCTTCCAGAGTTGTGTTTTATTTATTTTTATTCTTCTTTTTCTTTCTTTTTTTTTTTTCCCATATCACTGCCCTGGTGGGAGTAGGAAGCCCAGCCTTGCTCCTGGAGAGCTGCTGCTGGATTTGAACCGCCAAACCTATGGGCTGCAGTTCCGCACACAACCACTGCGCCCCTGGGGCTCAGCTGAGTTTTGTCTTCTTGTAAAGCTTACAAGTTTTTTACCAAAGGTTTGCCCCGTGGACATTCATTCATTCCCATCGTCAAGCTTTCTTCATCTCTTCTTTACAATTCTGAGCCTCTTGTCTCCAGTGACTACGTCTTCCTTCGATGATCCACTCCTCTAATTTCTAGATGTTCTTTTAAAATTAGATTCTTGATCTCTAAAATGTTAGCAATCCCACACATTTCAGTGGCATCGACAAACTGAAGGATCCTCATCTCTTTTCCCTTCTCTGTGTCATGAAGAAAATCGCAGCTCCTGTTAGGTGCCCTTGAGTCGGTTCCAGCGTAGACCAGACCCAAGGCGCAGCACTGCCTGGTCCTGGGCCGTTCTCACAGTTGTTGTCTTTGTGCCCATTGATACGGCCACTGTGACAACTAGGACTGGTCTCTGGATAACAGGTCCTAAGTACATGTGACAAAAGTCTCCCCATCCTTACTTTTTTTTTTTTTTCAGTTTTATTTATTTTAGGCCTCACTGCCCTCTGGTGGTGGGAGTAGGAGGCCCAGCCTTTGCTCCTGTGGAGCTGGAATTGAACCTCCATCCCAGTGGGCCGCAGTCCCGCACACAACTACTACGCCACCGGGGCTCGGCCCACCATCCTTACTTCTTAGGATCCTTCTGGCCGTACTTCTTCCAATACGACTTTTTTGTTCTTCTAGAAATCCATGATACAGTCAATATTCTTCGTGAACACCATAATTTAGATGCACCGATTTTTTTTGGGGGGGGGGGGCATCACTGCCCTCTGGTGGTTGTGGGAGCTACCCAGTCTTGCTCCTGCAGAGCTGGTGCTGGATTTGAACCACCAACCCAGTGGGCTTCAGTCCTGCATTCAACCACTATGCCACCGGGGCTCAGCCGAGATGCATCGATTCCTATAAGTACCCATGCGCTAACCGATTGCACAACTGGAGGATGCACCGATTCCCCATGCGCTAACCGATTGCACAACTGGAGGATGCACCGATTCTTAGGCAGTCTTATTTATTGTCACAGTTTCACGTGCCTATGAAGCAACCAGGAATGCTATGGTTTAGATCAGGTGCATCTTAATGTTCAAAGGGACATCTCTGCTTTTTAACACTTTTAAGAGAAGTGTCCAGCAAATTTACCCAATGCAATACTCATTTGATTTCTTGACTGCTGCTTCCATGGATACTATGTATCGAACAAAAATAAAATCCATGACAACTTCAGTATTCTCCATTTGTCATGAGGTTTTTAATGGTCCAATTGTGAATGTTCTCTTTGTGTTGAAGTCTGTAATCTATTCTATGGGCTGTAGTCATTGATTATCATTAGCAAGTGCCTCAACTCTTCCTCACTTTCACAAGTAAAACTGTCACCTTCATATCTGTAGATTGTTAATTAGTCTTTCTCCAACCCTGATGTACTTTTTTAAAAACTCATCTTAGTAGGGGCTCATACAACTCTTATCACAATCTATACAATCTATACAATCCATCCATTGTATGCAGGGCACATTTGTACATTTGTTGCCATCATCATTCTCAAAATATTTTCTTTCTACTTAAGCCGTTATAATTAGCTCTCATTTTTCCTCTCCCTCCCCACTCCCTCTTCCTCACAAACCCTTGATAATTTATAAACTATTATTGTTTTGTCATTTTTTTGTATTTTGTTTGTTTGTTTGTTTGTTTTGGGGGGGGGTATCACTGCCCTCTGGTGAGATTAGGAGGCCCACCCTTGCTCCTGGAGAGCTGCTGCTTGATTTGAACTGCCAAGCCAGTGGGCCACAGTCCTGCATTCAACCACTACGCGACCGGGGCTCAGCCCTTATTTTGTCATAGTGTATGCTGTCCAATGTCTCCCTTCACCCACTTCCCCATTGTCTGTACCTCAGGGAGGAGATTATATGTTGATCCTTATAATCGGTTCCCCCTTTCTACTCCACCCTCCCAGTATCACCACTCTTAACCACTAGACCTGAAGGGATCATCTGTCTTGGATTTTCCCATGTTTCCGGTTCCTATCGGTACCTGTGTACACCTGATGTACTTCTTATGGCCCAGCTTCATGGATTATTACGCAGAACATACATTACATATTGTGAAGGAATACGCCCCTTTGCGCATGCCTTACTTGATTTTAAACCACACACTATCCCCTTGTTCTGTTAAGACAACTACCTCTTGGTTTAATACACATTCTACATGAGCAAAATGAAATGTTCTGGAATTCATAGTCTTCCTACCTGATCCATGCTTCATCCATGCTTCCATCCATGTACTTTGCACAGTCAGTTAAAAAAAAAAAGTAAACATCTTTCTGATGTTCTCTGCTTTCTTCTCACATCAGCAGTGAGAGCCCTTGCTCCACATTCTTTTCTGAATCCAACTTTAATTTCTGGTAATTCCCTTCAGTGTATTTTTTACCTTCGTTAAATTGACACACTTGATATTAATATTGCTGTAGTTTACGTTTTCCATTGGATCACTTTTTGGAATGGACTCGAATACGGACCCCCTCCAATACAGTGGTCACTTGATAGCTTACTTTCTTAGCACAGAGGAGTGAGTACTTTCCATGTTGTGTTTGTTTCTCAAGCATCTCCCTGGTGTTTCATCAGTTCCTGTCGTCTTGCTTGGCCTTCATTGAACTTCCTTACATACCATCAGTCCTTGATTAGATGCTACCTCCTGAAATGGTTGAAAGCTGACCAAATAGTTTTTGTATGTTGACCATGTATTTCTTCCATCATTTTTCAGATGCTTCTTTAAATATTTCGTCCTTGTTATCCTTCAGTATTGCAACTCAAGACTTGAATTTTACCGCAGTTCTATCAGCTGGAAAACTACCAAGTATTTTTTCCCCTTTTGGTTTTCCAAATCCAGGTCTTGGCACATTCCATCGTAATTTGTATCATAATATGTCATCTTTTTGAGCCTCCCATTGAGAGCCTCAGGTCAGCTCTGTTACTTCATCGGTCTCCCATTTGCTTTGACCACTCTACATTCAGGAGTAAATTTTAGAGTCTCCTGGCATCTGTTTCGATCATTTTTCTCCTTCCTGTCTCTTCATATATGATGTCCATGATGCCATCCCATAAACTCACCGGAGCCTCAGTTATTAATACTTAATGCAGAAAATCTGTTTTTGAGATCGTCTCTAAATCCAGGTGGGATATACTCCGGGTCATCGTTTGTGTCTGTGGACTTATCTTAAATTTCTTCAGCTTTAACACGAACTTGCTTATGAATACACGTACTAAGTAATGTCAGTGATAAGCCTTTTTGTAATACTATAAAATGTGCTACCGTCTCTCAGATGTTAGTCCTAGTGTAACTCCCTGCCATCTAGTCACTGCTGACTCTGCAACCCCTGTGAGTCTCCAGGACGGGCTGTTTCTGGAGCACACACCCGGGTCTATCTGCAGAGGAGCTGCTGGGGATTTTGAACTTCTGACCTTGCAGATTGCTGCCCAAGGCGTAAGCACTGCACCACCAGGGCTCCCGTCCAAATCTGAAGCAGCTTTGAAATGTTCACTGTCTTTATCTCCTGCCATTTGCACAATCCCTCGAAAACGCTATCAACCTGGTCTTGATAGAGCGAAGGAGAAGGATTGACACAGGGGCTCCAACAACGGCCTCCAACGTGACAAGTGTGAGGCCGGTCCAGGAGCAGGCCATGTTTCCTTCTCCCTGCTGTGCAAGGCCTCTGAGCTGGAGCCGACCCCTCCGCACCGCACAGAAGCACACCCTTGGTATTCTGTTGCTTTCTTTACCCATTTGCCACGGCAGTGTGGACTTAGGACAACCCCCTGTGTTACAGAATAGGACAGCGCCACAGAGTTTCCATAACTAATCTCTATGGAAGCAGATTGCCACACCTTTCCCACCGCATCGTTCGATGGACTGGAGCCATTAACCTTTAGGATAATAGTTGAGACCTTCCTAATGCTGCAACCCTTTCATACAGTTCCTCATGTTGTGAACCCCCCCCAACCGTAAAATTATTTTCGTTGCTACTTCATAACTGTCATTTTGACACTGTTATTCATCGTAATGTAAATATCTGATATGCGAGATGTATTTTCATTATTACAAAGTAAACACAATTAAAGCATAGTGATTAATCACGAAACAATATGCCATTATATATTATGAAATACTTGTGTGCTTTCCGATGGTCTTAGGTGACCCCAGTGAAAGGGTCGTTGGACCCCCTCCCCCCAAGGGGTCATGACCCACAGGTTGAGAACCGAGGTTTTGGGCAGTTGTAACCCTTTTTTTTTTTTCTTCAAATCATATATTCTGAACTTGCTATCTTTGGCTTATAATTATGTATACAAAATGCTCCTGTTCTCGGTGCCTGGCACACGACACCAGCCCGCTCCCCGAGAGGGGATTCTGACTCCAGGTGCCCGTGTTAAGTCCGAGTGAAAGGTGCCTCACGGTGTTCTCCGAAACTGGAGTGGCGGCAGTGGATAGCCAGGCCTTTCTTTGGCGGTGCCTCGGGGTGGATTCGGATGTGAGCGGCCCAGCGTTTTCAGTCCACACTGCACCTCTGTTGAACGGCTGCTTAGTGACTATGTGACCCAAGCTACAACAGCGTGGGGTCTGTGCCCGTGCGCTTGTTCTTTCGGTTCCTGAAGGAAATTCGACTTTACCCTTGGTCCCCTTGCTTTTCCCTCAACAGTATTTCCCCTCCCATGATGATACCCTCCATGCCCGGCACCTCCTGAGTTGAAACAGAAATCCAATTGTAGTCGTCTTCGGAATCGCAGTCTGGAGAGTGAACCGAAACTGCCCTCCAGGCGGCTTCCGTGGGTGCGGGCGCTGCGCGGCGGGGGAGCTGGATTCAATTACGGCTCCCAGTGTGGGGCATCGGAGCCACCTGTGCCCCGGGCGCGCCTGCGCGCTGCCTGCCGACCGGCCGCATCTGCCCCGGCGAGGAGCCTGCGCGGGCCGTCCCAGCAGTTTCAGGGAAGGTGAAGGGCGGACTGGCCCGGTCATAAAACACAGTGCGGAGACGTAGGGTCCACACACTGATCCTTTTCAGGAGGGACGAAAGGACACAGCCCGTTCCGAATGCAGCCGTGGTAAATTAGAGATCTGTCACTAACGGGGCTTGTCTTTCCCAGACGCACACCCTAATCCGACAGTCTGCGTCTGCAGAGAACTGGGGCTCTCCCTGATTTCAGGATGTTTGATCTATCGGAAAGCTGTAATTTGTTTGGTCGGTACATCTGCAACCATTCCCTTACGTCTCCTAAGCAGCGTCTGCAAACGCTACTCAGCCTCCCCGCTTCCCACATCAGAGGACAGAGGCTTGATGATGATCTTAACCACCTTTTCTGAAATAACAAGGGGGCCATGCCACCTCCCTTTTCAAACAGAATTACTCAGGCACCAGTTGAGATCAAAGAACCTGCTGTATAGGTTAGTAATGTGTGTGAGATGCTATTCTTTCTGGTGGAGGGGCTCCAGTACACACACACACACACACACACACACACACACCACAGAGTCTTCCTGGTTTAAGGGGATATCTTATGTACTTGCTGAATTATCATCAAGCCAGAGACCATCTCTGGGGATTGATCAGTGCACAGTACACAGGGACAGCTGTGTTCGGAGTCTAAGAAATTGCTCATTCCCAACAAGATTTGTGTGAGCTTGTTTGGAAACAGTTGTATGATCTCCTTGTATGGACTGTGACCCCCTTTAAGATACATGCCATTGTGTGTGTGCCATTAACTGGGAAAGGTACGATTTGTTTTCTTTTTTGGTATGCTATATGTTCTAATCAAAGTTCTCTCTCTTTGAAGATCAGGGGACGTAACTGTGTTCATAGACTGAGTGTCTCCCAGAGGCAGGATTCCAGGTCTGTTGACCCCAGTGGGTGTTCTTCACCATCAGGCTACTCCTCAGAGGGCCGTAGACCTAAGAATGAGTGTACATAGACTCTGATCTTACATGTATTCAGAAATCAGTATTTATTACTTTATCATCCAAGAAGCTTCTGGTGTGAGAAATACTATCTTACAAATGACTGCTCTGGCATTTATGTTCTTTGAACAAGAGCGGTAATTACTGTGATTTTTTTTTCCCTCTCCTCAACTGGCAGGCAATCCTTACTCTTCCAAGAACGCTTTACCGCAATAAGCACGTACAGCAAGTTCCTATCACTGTTCTCTGGAGGGAGCCAGGGCTCTCAGTTAACAAATGTGTCTTCCTCAACACCAGACTCTGGAGGCCTCCTGCATCTAGGGATGATTGTCCTCTCGTGACACGGAGCAGAACTTCTGCACCCCACACATCCGATTCTTGCATTTTCCCTTGTGTGAAGCAACCTGCCTAGAGAACGTGGCTGGGCGACGTGCAGGGAACCTCTTTGCCAGGCTTGGCCTCCTCCCAGCTCCCATTTCTCCTGCTGTGCAGAAAAATGCTGTTCCTCTTCTCCGAGTTGTTCACTCACTCCGCTCACCGGGGTCGACGACAGTTCTTGATATACAGAGGGAGTGATAAGAAGGAAAGCATCCTCGCATCCTACAGAGCAGTGTCAGGTCTAAACAGCGTATAAACTTCTCCTTGATATACAGAGGGAGTGATAAGAAGGAAAGCATCCTCGCATCCTACAGAGCAGTGTCAGGTCTAAACAGCGTATAAACTTCTCCTACTCTGTATTT
This sequence comes from Nesogale talazaci, assembly GCA_004026705.1. Lineage (NCBI taxonomy): Eukaryota > Metazoa > Chordata > Mammalia > Afrosoricida > Tenrecidae > Nesogale > Nesogale talazaci. Next base: position 7,817 of record PVJH01039511.1, on the reverse strand, counting down.
GTAGGGTGCTTTTATTAGAAAGAATCAGAAGTTTAGACACAAAAAGGACTTTATTAACTTCAGATCCTCAAGAGGTCTCAGCAGGACTGCCATCCTCTTGTTCTGTCTGGCTCGCCCGCTCTGCTTTCTTCTGGGAAGTTTGCACCCTCCGGCAGACTCTTTCCACATGATAACAAAGATTGTTCTTAAAAGCAGCAGTCTTCATGGTGCTTCATAATCACAGGACAAAGAAGAGGATTCTCTAATAATGCCAGTAAACATTTCCAAAGGTGATTCTCATTGGCTCTTTTGAGTCCCAAGCCCACGCTTGACCCATCCACCTTCGAGTAAGTTGCCTGGGGATTAGGGTCCCAGCATGCTGGCTGGACACACAGAAAACAATTCTGTTTTTAAATATAATCCATGTATTAAAATCTATCATATTTTTAAATATAATTTTAAAAACCTGTTTTTATGTATCCCTTTTTGTTAGGAATTTGAAGATCTTTTATCTAACAAACAATTGTAAGACACGCTAAACCCTCAGAAGATGTTGACAATTTTAAATTTCCCTTTTTAGCTGCACTGCCATTGTTAGCTGCAATTACACATTTATTCCATCGTCATCCTCCAGTAGATATAATTTTTCTTTTGCATTAGATACTTTTTTAGTGACAATTTGAAAACATTAAACTGACTGCCATCAGGTCGATTCCACTGTATTTGGTCGCCACCTTGTAGCAGGTTTCCCATTAGGAGATGAGGGCTCAGGCGCCGTGTCAGTGGTGAGCATGGTGGAGTATAGACATCCACACCTCAGTGCTAGAGCTGATGAAACAGGGGTGTGATGATGGATGGAAGAAATTTGTCCTAAGACACAGCCCTGCATAAAAGAATAGAAACCCGAACTCACTTTTATGTAGCTTACATATTCTTCCAGAACCCTCCCCCCACCCCGCAGGACAGTTGGGGACCAACATGCTGTGAGTGGCACGTCCCATGGTGTTGGTTTTAATTAAATAAGCAGCATAGTATTTGTCATGAGATTACAGAGCTTAGTATTTATTGATTCACTCCCCCCAAAAAGCTACAGGCAAGTGCAGTGCATTGCTGCAGTCGGCAGCCTGATATTTTTCGCTTGTTGAATTTTTATTACTGCCGTTCCTAAAAAGCTTCAAGGTCCCAGGCTCACTTCTTGAATTTCAATATGTAGAATTAGACTCCTCTCTGAAATGTGAAGCTAAAATTAAAAATTGACATGGAATCAAAATATAGAGACACTTATTATTCTTTAAAATTGAACAAATTTTCCTTTGGAACACCTGATGTTCAAGAAGCAATGATTAATTTCCCTGTGCAATTAATCATGACATTAATATAATCCCATATTGCAAACCCCAAGTGCTGAATCTATCAATGCTGATGAAAAGTTTTTAAATCTGAAAATCAAACTTTATATTTTACTCCATTAAATTCTGTTGTGAGGCACATCTGTTCATATCTTGTGTGACTTGCAAGTTGGCCTCTGTGTTCTTTTCATAGCAAATGCTATGTATCAACAATGTGGGTCATTTTTGAGTGTGCCAGTACAATTTCTTTACTACACCTGTGTGTGTATACATAGATATGAGAGGGGGTTTTAAAGCGTAGTTGCTGAGCCTAGTAGCTGCAGGTGAAAGACAAGTCAAGAAAACTTATATTGATTATATCTTTACCATTCTTTTTTTCTTTTAGAGGGAAAGTACACTAAATTTTAAATGACCAGTATTATTTAGGAATTTTCAAAAATATGTGTTTCAAAGTCACTAACAAGAGATTTAAAATAAATTAAAACACCTCCCTACATCTCTCTAAAAATAGTCTCTGGATACTTAAAAGTAATGCATTCAAAGAAAGTTTTACATAAAGCTCCAATGAGATCTCATATGAAATCTCCAATGAGATCTCAAATTTCATATGAGATTTCAATGAAGATTTCATCTTCATATTGGCATTTCCATGTTCCCCTCATCTTCATTTTGGCATAGCCTTTTACTGATACCAGAATAATTTTACACACATTACCTTCCTTACTCTTCATAGCCCTTCCTTAAGGTACAAATAGTATCTGTCATTTTACTCATGCCCAGGCCCAGAGATTTTTTTTGCTACACCATGGGCCTTATCTCTTAGTTTCTTTTTTTTTTTTTTGGGGGGGGGGGCATCACTGCTCTCTGGCGGCGGTGGGAGTAGAAGGCCCAGCCCCACTGCTGGAATTGAACCTCTGTCCCAGTGGGCCGCAGTCCCGCGCACAACCACGACGCCACCGGGGCTCAGCCCCTTATCTCTTAATTTCAAAGCACTGACAAATTCCCTCCATTAAGTCAATTCCAACTCACAGGGACAAAGGAAAACTGCCCCTGTGGGCTTCCAAACGGTATACCTTTAGAGACAGTCTCATTCCCCTCCCCACTCCAGTTTGGGTTGTTGTTGTTTTAAATACAACAGAAATCAACCCATGTTTTTCTATTGAAGCAGAACACTTTAAGCATCTTTACAACAGTATCCCTATGTCGCATTATCTCTGAGATGCCATTTCAAAGTGCATAAAGGACTACTGTGTCTGGACATTTGACATTGCCCTTCTCCTGATACTGTCATTTGACATTGCCCTTCTAGCCATAAATGTGTACCTGACATGTTATAAATTCCGGACTCTTTGCCCGTGACTGTAATCCTATCGTAGAAGGAGGTCTCTGCTAGTGGACAGGATTCCCAAAACCACTCACTGCTCTCAAGTTTGACTCATGGTGATGCCACAGAACAGGATAGACTTGTGCCTGGACTTTCCAAGTAACTCTACCGGGTTAGAAAGCCCTGGCTTTCTCTTGGCAAGAGACTGATGGCTTCTAACCGCTGGTCTTGCAGTCAGCAGACCAACGTGTAACCCATTCACCACCAGGACTGATAGGATTACAGTGGGATTAAGCTCAACCGTAGTAGAGGTGTGGACCACTTCATACCCTTTGTTTCCTTGGGGCTTGCTCTGCTGAAAGACAAAAAATCACCCCTCCATGAAAGCCATTTTTTCTGTGTGTCAGACCCGTCTCAAAAGCACAGAGAAAAATCCACCATCTGTAGTCGAGCATGGTGGAGATCTGCCTCAAGTGACAGAGGCAGGGGCCAAGACCAGGGGCGCCCGAGGCTGCAGAAGAGCAACCAACCGCCAGAGCAAGGACCCAGGCTGAGAACAGAGGCTGGAGCACGAAGCCCGGGAGACATATCAAAGGAGCGATGCAGAGACAGACTTGGGAGGCAAAGCAGTAGGTGGACTTTTTGGCTCATGGAGGCGAAGCCAAGGGACCCCGTGGCTGAAAGACTGAAGTCCAGAGAGAGATGTGGCTGCTGGTTGAGGAGACGTGCTGCTGTGGACCAGTGACTGTGGCTACTGTTGACTGACCCCGACTTGTGGTAACTTCTCTAAGGTTGTGAGGTACTGTCAAATCGCTTCAGACTCTCAGCCCCCTTACATTCAACAGAATGAAGCACTTCCTGGTCCTGTGCCATCCCGGCAATTGGATGTTTGAGCCATTGGGTCCTCCTCTTTTTCACCACCTTTCTACTTTACCAGACATGATGCTCTTCCCTAGAGACTGAAAATGACGAAATCGCGAACTAGGAACATTGTAGAGAGGAGAAAGCTGTTGTGAAGCTTCAGAGCATTGAACCTTGGGCAGCCAGAGTTTACATAGAAATAGTGGACCACTATGGCAGATGTAGTTAAGTTGAAATGTAAGGCCGTATCATTTGATTTCCCTTTTGACCCGTTTCAAAGTTGTTTCAGTTTTTGTATTTTCTGATACCTTTTTGGTTGGCTTCCTATGTTTTTTCCTAGTCATTTTTATTGGGTTTTGTTTGTATGCTTCCTGTTTTTGTTCAGTATGATTTTCTTTTTTTTTTTTTTAAATTTTGGGGTGGTGGGGGCGGGCATCACTGCTCTCTGGTGGTGGGAGTAGGAGGCCCAGCCCCACTGCTGGAATTGAACCTCCGTCCCAGTGGGCCGCAGTCCCGCGCACAACCACTACGCCACCGGCGCTCAGCCCCAGTATGATTTTCTATATGATGAAATTCAAGATACCGAAGAGTATCTATAAAGACAGTCATTGGATTGATCATGGCCTAGGGGCATAGCAGAGGAGGATGGGAGTCGTGGGGGGAACTGACAACAATGAAAAAGAAGAAAATGCTCTGAAGTTGATTGTGATGATGATAGCACAGATATTCTTAATAGGATTGAACAGTTATATTGTCTGAAATGTGCAGTATATGATAATCTAATCCTAGTTTTTTTCGATTTATAAACTTAACCTTTTCACTTCGTCAAAATGGATTTCTGCCATCAATGATTAGAGTTTGAGGAATGAGCACTAGATGTGTGTACGGCTGCAGTTCACAGAACACTCTCACATCAAACTGACTGCCAGTCTGAGCCAATGCCAAATCATGGTGATGACCCCTGCGGGTCTCCAAAACTGCAGCTCCTTCTGGGTGTAGAAGGAAAGCCACCTCTTTCTCCTCGAAGCTGCTGAACTTGGATTTAACATGTAACACAAGCCGTAGCTCTGCAATCTTTAATGGGAGCCCAAAATCCACTTCTGAGTCTCCACATAGACTACACCCTCTGTGAGATTTTTCTAACCCTTGACCAGCCATGTAAAAAAGCTGTGCCTCAGGCAAAGTATATTTGAAAGCGAATTATTGCCATTGCCCTACAGCTAGCCTAAGTAGGAGGGGTAATTTCCCCTCAGGACTTTCATGAGTGTGTGCTCTTGATGAAAATTCAGGTAATAAATTTGCATACTCCATGCATCTTGTTGGAAGGACCAATCTTGTAAGATTTTTAACCTGTATTAGTACACTGTTCCAGTCTCCCTTGTTGATTTTATGTTTAATAAGTAGGGATGGTTGTTCATCTGTCTGATTTTGTTTGGAAGGTTTATTAGTTACTTTTGTGGTCACACCATAATTTATTTTCATCTTCCTAAATGTTAAAAAAACTGTTTTATCTTGATATCATTCAGTTAGGAGTTCTGTAATTACACCATTTGTTCCCACCCTTTTGCCTTGTAGTTGTCATCGTGTACAGATAAGACACCTCTGATTCCTTATGTTCTGTCTCATAAATTTATTTTAAATGTAAGAAGTCTTCCTTAGTTGGCTTTTGGATGATACTATCATGTATTAGATTGTTGTCTGACATTGGTGGGTCTCTATCCAAAAGACTAACTTTAGAATTTTTTTGTAAGGTTGGTCTGGTTTTACAAGTTCCCTTAATTTCCGTTTATTTGGAAATGTCCTAATTTTGCTATCATAGTTGATGGATATTTTGGTCAATATATGATTCCCCTTTTAAAAAAATGGTGAATCAGTTTTACATTCAACAATTCACGCATATTTGGTTTCATTTCGTTGATTGCAGTGTCCACAGTGTATCCCGCTTCCACCCTGCTTCTTGTTTCCTTTCCTCTTCTTCCGAATCTTTTTGAACTTTGTCCTTTGGTAAATGCTTTCCTTATGTTCACATGTGGTGAGTATTCTAAAGTGAGCATAACCTTCCAGTGTGGTTGTTCCCCTTGTAGATCTGTCTATTGTTTAACTGAAAAGCCACAAGGTTAAGTTCCCTTCCAGAGCTGAAGAGTGACCAAGAACCAAAGTCGCAGCACTTCCACCGGTCTCAATCAGACCAGTAAGCCTGGTCTTTCTTATGATTTTGAATGTGTTGCATATTGTTCTTCCACTGCATCCAGGACCTTCTCATGTGACCCATTCCAGACCAGTTGGTAATGGTAGCAAGGGATGAGCTAGGTCTCTGCTCTCAAGGTTGTGGAGACTGGAGTTCATGTGGTTCATTGGTCCATTTCCAACAGTCTTCTTCCCTCAAGACAAGGACAGTCCGATAGTTGCACCTTAGTTGACGGCGCACAAGCCTTTTAAGACCTCAGTCTCTCCTCACTCAGGCTGCATATAGAACATTGTCTTTGTGGACGGTGTTTAACCAGTCCCCTGGCACTGTAGTCCTGAACCCCCAGACCCAAGGTGTTTGGTTGTATTTGGTTAAGAAGTGTTCATTGTTGTTCCGCTGTAGGCGTCACCACATCCTTCATAACATGTCTATATTTGTGGCAAAGATCTAGATATGTAATTTTCTTTTTGTTTTGTTGGGGGGGGGGGCATCACTGCCCTCTGGTGGGAGGGGGAGGCCCAGTCTTGCTCCTGAAGAGCTGCTGATGGATTTGAACCGCCAACCCAGTGGGCCACAGTCCCACACTCAATCGCTACACCATGGGGCTCAGCCCCTAGATATATAATTTTCAGTGAGCATTTAAAGATATATATTTCAAAGTTTTGTAGATGTCATCCTATTGACTTTTTGACTGCTGAAAAATTAGTTTAGTTGTAAAGGTTGCCCTTAGTAAATTACATTTTGTTTTTCCTGCTCTACTTTCAAGAGTCTTTATCTTTGCTTTTTGAACATTTGATTAAAGTGTGTCTTAGTGCCCTTTCTTTGGGGAGTCTATCCTGTAAGTCATTCTTTGGGTTCTTGGGTGGACATCTTTTTTTATTGCATGATAAATGGAGCTTTTTCTGCTAGCAAATCACAATTCTCTATGGATTTCATCTTCTTTTTCTCTATTTGCTTTTCTGTTATTATGGAATTCTCTTGATTTTGTCCAGCATAATTCTTAGCCCTGTCTTTATTTTCATTCTCTTTTCTGACTTTTCCTCATAGAAATTGGTGCTAAGAGAATTTTCTTCTCACTTACTGATTTGTTCTTCAGTCGGCTTGATTCTACCCTCTGTCCTTCCAATGTTAACTAACTCTGAAGTCTCTGTGTTAACTCCTCTGGATTTCAAATTACTGTTTCTTTTTTTTTTCTTTTTTTTTTGGGGGGGGGGGGACATCACTGCTCTCCGGCAGTGGGAGTAGGAGGCCCAGCCCCACTGCTGGAATTGAACCTCCGTCCCAGTGGGCCGCAGTCCCGCGCACAACCACTACGCCACCGGGGCTCAGCCCTCAAATTACTGTTTCTAATAGTCTATTATTTTTGTTCTTGTAGCCCTGCATTTTTCTAAGATACTGTCTGTGTTTTCCTTAATAATGTGACTTCCTTGAACTCTTGGAGGGTGGGAGAGAGGAAGAGAGATAGATAGATTGACTTCTGATTCTTTATTGGCTACTTCTACTATTCATTCATCCTTAGAGATTTCGTGGTCCTTGTTTTGGTCACTTCCGTACACCACTTTTTCTTGATTTAATTTGAAATGTGACTCACAATCGATTGATGGCAATGAGTTTGAGGGATTTCGGGTTGCCTCTAAGGCATTTGGGAGTTATTGTGTTTATCTGTTGATTGTGTTGATTTGTTATCCTCTTAATTATTATCTTTTTGACTTTGTTTTGATCTATCTGCATAGGCAGGCTGGGTATACCACTTTGGATGTAAGATTGGTGACTTTGGGCCATTCCTTTCCTGTTTTCAGTTTTCAGTCGGGTGAAGTAACTGGCGGGAGTGTGGCCTTGCTGCTGGGAAGAGCAGGTTGGGAGAGGTAACGAGCATGGGTTGCCCATCACCTGCTGGTGATACGTTAGCGTAGAAGTATGTGGTGGCATTAGCCTGTTAGGCTAATAAGGCATTAGGTGGTAGTCCATATGGCTGACGGGTTAGGTGACAGTGCCTTCCCCTTGTCAGATTGAACAGAATTAAAAGAGAACAAAGGAAAAAAGGAGATGTGAAAAAGCATGGGTAAAAAAAAAATAAAGGAAGAAAATGAATAGAGAAAACAATAAACCAGAAAGG
>PVJH01039510.1:0-16351 GCA_004026705.1 Nesogale talazaci | reverse complement strand
TCTGTGGCATAAACTAGTGATATCAGTTTAAAAAAAAACATTTTAATCAGTATTCCATCCATTCCTGAAGTTTTGCTGTCCCTGGTGCCTTCAGGACGGCTTGGACTGTTTTCTTTAATCCTGTTGGACCTTGATCAGATGCTACCTCTAGGACCGGTCGAGCAACAACCCATCCTTTTTGGTACAGCGACTGAATTCCTGCCACCCTCTTCACATGCTTCCCGAACTGTTCAATGGTTTGCCCACCAAATCCTTCAATATTTCAACTCAAGCTTGACCTTCCCCACCCCCCCCCACCCCGATTCCTTTCGGCTTACAGATAGGCTGAGCTTGTTCCGCCCTTTATGATTTTCTAACTCTGAGTATTTTCACATCACATTATAACACCTTACTCTGTCTTCTCAAACTGCCCTTTGACATTTCTGTTAAGCCCTCTTATTTTTATCATGTCTGCCATTTGCTGCAGGTACTGTACATTCAAGAACACATTTCAGAGTCTCTTCTGACCCTCACTTTGGTCTCTTGTTGCTTCCCTGCCTTTGTAACAATCATTTGTTTTCTTCAGGTAGGTATTCTTGAAATCACTGGTGATTTCTGTTGCTATCAGTAATATTCAGCGCATTGAATCTGTCCTTCAAATGTTCTGTACATTCAAGTGGGATATGCTCAGGATCGTCTTTTGGCTACACTGGACTGGACTTAATTTTCTTTAACTTCAATTTATATGTGAACAACCCATGGTCTGTTCCACAGTTGGTTCCTGGTCTTGTTTTGGCACAGATTCCTGAGCTGCTACATTGTCTCTTCCCAAAGATTTAGTCAATTTGATTTCTGTGTATTCCACCTGGAAGGATCCTCATGTATCGTCACTGTTGTGGAATGGGGTGTTGGCCATGAAAAAGTTGTTCGTCTGGCAAAATTCTGTCATGAGATCCTCAACGTCATTTCTATACCCAAGATCCTATTTACCAACAACTGAGCTTTGTTTCCAGGCTTCACATTCCAATTTCCAGTAATTATTTGTGCATCTTATTTGCATATTTATCCAATTTCATTTCATTTCAGCTCACTAATACCTAACAGATTGATAGTTGTGCATCCCATTTCATGTTTGATTAGTTCCAGTTATGTAGATTAACACTGCAGACATACCATGTCCCAATTATGACTTGATCAATTGATTTTGATTTTTGTTCTTTGATGCCTGATACCTGATTGTTTCAATACCTCATGATCCCACAGGCAAGTGTGCTTTTTTATGATGCGCTTTGTTGCTCCTGAGCTAGATGGCTTGTTTACGCTCAAGTCTTTAAGACCCCATATGTTGTATCTTTTGATAGCTGGGCACCATCTGCTTTCTACACCCCTCTAGCTCATGCTACCACATGTCCTCAGCAGACACCTTGGGAAGGTGCACACACAGTGATATTTTTTTTTCTCTGTTTGATACCTCTTCCCCCAGAGGAGATTGATGCTGTCGAGAATTCCATCTTGCTTGGATTCACAAACAATGCTCCTGGAATCAGCTGTCGAGAGATCGAACGGCACATCGGATTGAGCTCATCTGCTGCACAAGACCTCTGTAAAGTGCTGAAAAGCCATGGTGTGACACTGAAGACTCAGGTGTGGCCGGACTCAAGCCGCGGTGTTTCCAGTGGCCTCGTCTGCATGTGAAAATTGGACAGAGAACAGGAAAGACCAGAGAAGAATCGGGGCATTGAGATGTTAGCACTGGCAAAGGATCTTGAAAGGACCGTGAACTGCCAAAGAGCCAGCGGATCTTCTCTTGGAAGGATCGCCAGCATGCCCCTTGGAGGCCAGTATGGTGAGCTTTTGAGCTGCTAGGAGAGACCAGTCCCTGGAGAAGAACATAGTGCTGGACCACGTCGAGGCAGAATGAAAAGGAGAAAGACCCTCAACAAGAGGGATGGGTGCCGTGTCTACACCAGAGGGATCCGGAGGTGACGACAGTTGAGAGGACAGTGCAGATGGGGCGGTGTTTCCTTTTGCTATGGAAGTCAGAACCGGGCTGACAGCACCTCCCAAACACAGCCACCTCTCCTGAGTGCCCTCCCACTTGTGGGGGGAAGGGGGTCTCCAGCAGCATGTGGCAGCCCCTCTAAACGGAAGCCACCATCACCACGATCAGACGGAGGAGAGCACACCGGTCGAATTCCACTTGGATGAGAAAGGACAGATGCCCTTAGAAACCTCCCTATCCTCTGACTCACCCATGCCCATCCAGAGGAGAGTGGGGTACTGCCACCAGAGTCACAATTCTGGCTCGGGGAGCTGTCAGACACCTCACATCTCTACCTCAGAGTCCTCTCTCCTCCATGGGGCTTCCCCCCATTGCCCTAAGGGTGGCATGAAAGCATGTGGGTAAGGGTCTGGAGTGGAGCTGTGACAAAGCAGGACGGCTCCCAGGCTGTGTACGAGGACCTGCATGGGGACAGAATGCCGGGGATGAGCTTCCAGCCTTACCCACTGCCCCACCAGGGTGCCTCTGGGGTGGAAGAGATGGCGACTATCATGCCTCATAGAGCTGGACAAGAGCCCACCGCTCGGCTTCTTCGGAATGTAATCAAGTGAGCGCAGAGATGGAAAGGGCCATAGAGGTGGTCGGGCCAGCCTCCCCCTGAACACACACCCCAAAGAGAAGCGAGAAAGCACAATCCAACGGCCGTTTTAATTTATACCCTCTGCATTAATTTTCCACACTTAACTGCTGAACGGACTAAATTCTTTTCTTTTCTTAAGGACCTTTGTGAATCCCATCATTAATAAAATCAGACATTCAATTAGCAGGACACTCTGATTGGGAAGTGATCGTCTCCTCGATGCACACCCCCACACACCCCCACACTCGACGCTGACTCCCCAAATTGTCCCAGGTCTGCCCTGCTGACGCCTCACCCCTTGTTTCTCCCTCTTCTTCCCCCCAACAAAAGCCAGGGAGGAACAGGGGCTGATTCCATTAACCTCTGTCACCGCTGAAATCTATCTCTTCATTAACACGAGTTAATATGATTAATCAAAATAATGAGACAAACCTATTAAATTAGGGGGGTCGAAATGACAAAACGGGGCGGGAACAGCAAAGGCAAGAAGCAAGGATCAGAAGGGTCAGGGATGGTTGGGGAGACCCGAGCCCCACCCAGGGCTGCCGAAGGGGAAGGAGCAGGCAGTCGCTTAGAGACCTTAACTGGACGTGGGGAGGTTTTAGGAGGGGGGGTGTGCATATCCCATGTTTGTGCCCATCTAGGTTTGTTAGAACCGTCCCCACACTCTGCTCCTTCTGACCTTCAACTCTGAGTTTTCTGGGCCTCTACGCCACCCTCCGAGCTCAATGGAAGCTGTCAAGGAATCGACGACTTACTGAATCCAATGCCAAAGTTCTCTTCCACGTTTTAAAAAGCAAAGATAGCACTTTGACCACTAAGGCACTTGACCTAACCCGGGGTCTTTTCCCACCATCTCTCCCACGTGGGAAAACTGGGCCAAGCGGCAGGAAGACAGAGGACTGGTGCGCTTGACCTGCGGTGCTGAGGAAACAGATGGAATAGACTTCCCGAAGAACAAGCAAGTCACACTTAGAAGACATACAACCAAAGACTCCTTCATGGCGAAACTTTAGACCAGTCACTAGGAAAGAATAGCCGTGTGGTGAATGAGGGGGTCAAGAGACCTAAGGGAAGCTCTCGATGGGATGGGTTGGTTTAATAGTCACAGCAGAGGATGCTAATTCCGATAGATCCAATATCATAGCACAGAAGTGGACAGCTTTTCACTGTCTTATACCCGTCTAGGGTTGTCACGGGTCAGCTGACTTCATAGCAACTGACAACTCCAGTGTCACCTACGCCTGGGTGCCGTCTCCCTCCCAAGGAAGCATCAACCTTTTCCAAGCAGAAAGAACCCCACTCGGCTGCTCAGAAGGTCTGCGACTTGGAGAGAGGTGTTTAACTTGTCAGAGGCTCGTGCGTGTGAAACCATCTAAAGCCGTGGTTCTCAACCTGTGGGTCATGACCCCTTTGGGGATCAAACCACCTTTTCACAGGGGCTACCCAATTCATAATGGTAGCAAAAGGATAGTCATGAAGTAGCAATGAAAATAATTCTCTGTTTGGGGGGGAGGGGTCATCACAACATGAGGAACTACATGCAAGAGCTATAGCCTGGCATGAGAAAGGTAGAGAACCGCTGCTTTATAGGAAGGGGAATGCCGCTACTGAGTTTGGATACCTGCTAGAAGAAGGTCAACAGAGTCTAAGTAGAAATGTCTGGCGGGACCCCCAGTGGAAGCTGCCCCTTTCCTCTATCCCCCACTGTCCCATTGATGACACCTGGAGATCATGTGACCCCAAAAAACCAAGGCCATCGCAGTGGAGTAGATTCCAACTTTGGGGGAGCCCAGGTGACAGAGGAGCATGAAATTCCATCAAGGTTTTTTGGCTGTCATCCGGAAGGACGTAGATCTCATTTCTCACCATAGTGGCCTTCTGCACAGCAGACTGAAACCCTGCCCGGTCCTGCCCATCCTCACAATTGTTCCTATGCTGGAGCCCATGGCTGCAGCCCCAGTGTCAGTCCATCTCCTGGAGGACATTCCCCCTTTGCACTGCCCTGATACTTTAGCAAGCCAAAGGTCCTTCCCCAGAAACAGGTCTCTTTTGGTAGCATGCCCAAAGGACATGAGGCAAGACCTCAGCATCCTTGCCTCTAAGGAGCATCCTGGCCAGGTCGCTCCAAAGATTGGCATGCCTTTTGGCAGTCCACAGTACTTTCAATACTCTGCTCCAGTGCCACATTTCAAATGTACAGATTCTTCTCCTCCTCCTCCTCCTCCTCCTCCTCCTTCTTCTTCTTCTTCTTCTTCTTCTTCTTCTTCTGTCTTCCTTACTCAGGGTCCAATGTTCGCATGTATAGGAGACAATTAAAATACCATGGCTTGGACCAGGCACACCTTCATCCTCAAAGAAACCTCCTGGCTTTTCAACACTTCAAAAAGGGCTTGTCCAGCAGGCTTTCTCAGCGCAACATGTCCTTTGAGCTCTTGACTGCTGCTTGCTGTACAAACTGCGAAACGGGAAACTTACCTGCTCCAGAAACTGTCATCTAAAAGACAATACAATTTTTTTTCTGCGCAAGCTCCGTTTTATTAAGTAGGATTTTGCAGTGGGAACTGGGGCGCTTAAAAAAAATTGACCGCCTGGGCCCGGGCAGCTCTCTGCCAAGATCTGAGACAACAGCTGGGTATCAAAGGACTTTATAGACTCTATCCGAAGGAAAGGTACAAATGGGAGAATGGAAGTGGACGCTTGGGTACAATTTCTAGAAAAGGGACAGGTCTAGAAAAGGGACCCCACATGCATGTGTGGCCTTGGGGACTTGGGGAAGGCCAGGCTGCTGCCTAGCTTTCTCCGTCACTGTCTCCCAGGGTGTGCTTGTTGAAGAGATACTTGGCCAGGCCAGAATCCGGGGCCCCCATCTTGCACAGGTTGGTGACCTAGTCGCCCAGTTCTTTGATGGATTTCACCTGCTCGTCCAGGTCATGTGTCTCGATGAAGTCACAGAGATGGGGGTCCTTCTTGTCTGGGGCCAGTGTGTGCAGCTCCAGCAGGGCCCGGTGGATGCTCTTCTCCAGGTGCAGAGCGTACTCCAGGGCGTTCAGCCCGCTCTCCCAGTCCTCACGGTCTGGTTCCTTGATCTCCTGGAGGAAGATCCGGCCCCTCGTTGGTTCTGCAGCTTCATCAGTTTCTCTGCGTGTTCCCTCTTTTCGTGAGACGGGTGCAAGAAGCACTTGGCAAAATTCTTCAGAGTCATGTCATCCCGGTCGAAGCAGTAGGACATGGACAGGTGGACGTAGGAGGTGTAGAGCTCCAGGTTGATCTGATGCTTGATGGAGGCCTCCGAGTCCTGGTTGTAGTTCTGGTGCACCGCGGTTGTCATGGCAGCGGTGGCAGCCTGGGGGCATCGAGTGTATGTCTAAGAGGTGCTGAGGGAGGGCGGACTGGGCGGCCGGTTGGCTGGGAGGCTGGCGAGCACTGGGTTCCGTTCAAGCACTATTGAAGCAGGAGACCACGGCGGCTCAGTGACAATACAATTTTTTACATCAAAAAGGGGTCGGCGATATTTTGCCTCACAGAAATCATGCTATTTAGGGTGATTCCTGCCTCAAAAAGGATGAAGACCCAGTGTCTCAAATCTGCTTTCCTCTCTGCCAGTTTCTGTCTCTCTGGTTCCACCTCAGAACAGAGGCTGGGGTGACTCAGAGTAGAAATCTCATCTTCCACACAGGAGACCCAGGTTTGATTCCTGGCTTAGGCCCTTCATACACAGTCACCATCTGTCTGTGGGGCTTTCATATGCAGCTGGTGTCACTGGAGCCTCCTGACTGAAACGGACTAGGAAGAAAGGCTTGATGATCCCAGTGATCGCAGAACTGCAAACTGATCATGGGTCTGTTTGATGGTAGCTAACACCAAAAGGGAACACACTCTGTATCTAAACTCTCTATCTTTATCTACAAAGAGGGATCGTGACACTGCACGGAGAAGGCTGGGAAGACGAAGTGAGGTTCTATATACAAAGGGCTCTATCCCAGGCCCTCACAAAGTAAATGTTCCTTTCATCCCGGAAGGCTGTAGAAAGAAGAAGGACACCAAGTTCAACAGGGGAAATTTGGGGTTTTCATTCTCATTCTGTTGACAGTCATGCAAATGACCTTGTATAGGGGCTGAAGGGCTGAGGCCAACCAGCTGGATGGGATCCGCATGTGTGTCCATTCCAGGAAAAGATGAGCCAACAGAAAACAATGCAAAATGGTTGAACCATATCATTCATGTCACATGCAAGGAAGATTTTGCTGAAGATAGTGCAAAGACAGTTGCAGTGATATAGCCATTAAAAACTGCCAAAAATTTAAGTCAATTCAGAAAAAGACATGAAACTTGGGCTATCATTGCGGACTTCAGTTGGATCTGGACTGAAAGCAAAGAATACCAGGAAGACGTGTACCTGTTTTACAGACTATGCAAAAAAACACATGTTTACTTGTATAATGTTGAATCGTGTCAAATTATGGATAAGATTGCCCAGAATGGGGATTTCTGACAACTAGCTGGTGCTCCTGTAAAACCTGTCCACAGACCAAGAGGCAGTTAATTATTTGGAGAGAACCAAGAGAGTGGCATGGCTTAACATCAGGGAAGATATACATCAAAACTCTTTTCTCTTATCACACTTCTTCTGTCTGTATGAGAGATCATCAGAGAAGCTGGACTCTCTGAAGAAGAAGTCATTCTTGGGATGGAAGGAAGGTTCATTAACATATGCAGATCACACATCCTTGTTTGATGAAAACGGAGAGGACCGGAAGCATTTACTGACGAAGGTCAATGACGGCAGCCTTCAGCATGGATTGCAGCTCAATGCGAAGAAAACAAAAGTACTCACGGCGGAGCCCACAGCCAAAGTCACTATAAAACGTGTGGGGGTGTGGAGGGAAAGAAGTTAACAAGGACTTCATTTAACTGGGATCCACAGTCAACGCGCACGGAAGCAGCAGTTAGGGAACCAAATGGCAAATTGCATTGACAAACTTTTTGCAAAAAGGCCTCTTTTAGGCATTAAAAAGCTAAGCTGGCACTGGAAAACTAAACCAAGGGCGCTCACACTTTTTCAGCATGCGAACTGCTTGTCAGTTTTGCTGCGCTTAGCGCAGTTGTTTGCGCATGCGTTTGACACCTAGATTGCATCTGATTGGCTGCGCTGTATATCAATTGAGTGACGGGATAGGTTTACATCTCTTTTTTTAATGCCATGCGATCGACCCACACTACTTTTGCGATAGACTAGTAGATCGGAATCAACGTATTGCGCACCCCTGACCTAAACCCTGGTATTTTAAATGGCCTCATCTGCTTGAGAAAGACGCACAAAAAAATGATGACAATAACAAAAAAAAATCCCAATGTCCTATATGTATAGATAAAAAAATAAAAATGACAATATAAAAACCTATAACAATATAACAACAATAATATAAAATATAAAATATAAAACAATATAAAAATATAACAATATAAAATATTATATTTAAATATAAATATAAAAACAATATAAAACAATATAACAATATAAAACCTATAAATAGCTCAAGGTACGATATGAAAAAGTAACAACAACTTGCAAATTATTAAGGGTTCATGGGGGAGGGGGAAGGAGGAGAGAAGGGAAACATGGGGAGCTGGTACAGGGGGCCTAAGGGGAGGGAGGATGTTTTGAGAGTGATGATGACAACAAGTGTGCACATGTGGCCGGCATACAATTGATGCATGGATGGATCGTGATGGGAGTTGTATGAGCCCCCAGTAAAAGGATTCATTAAAAAAAAAAAAAAAGGGAAGAGGAAGAGGAGCTTATACCAAGGACTCAAGTAGAAAATATTTGGAAATGAAGATGGTAACATGTGTACAACTATGCTTGGTACAAATGATGTATTGAATGTTATAAGAGCTGTAAGAGCCCCCAATAAAATAATTTCTTTTAAAAAAAAAGACTCAGTGCAGAGGGAAGCCAGAAGAAGAATGGAAGCCTTCGAAGTGTGATGCTGATGAAGAATACCAACCAATCTTCCTTGGAAGAAGTACAGCCAGAATGTTCCTTCTCATCGAAGATGGGGAGAAGTAGACTGTGTGGCAGAGTAAACCGGTCCCCAGGGAAGGCTGTCTTGCTGGATAAAGTCAGTTAAAAATCGAAGCCCTTGAATGCGATGGATTCCCACAGTGTCTCCCCCTTGGCTCCAGCTTACAGACAATGGTGAGGATGATTGCCTATGAGTCATTACCAAGCCCAAGGCGTCTAACGGTACAGGGATAGAGAGAAGGTCCCACGAGACAGATGCTCTTCCTTCTCACAGGGGATTTAGTTATAGCCGAGGTCAACCACAGACCACCGCTGGCCCCCCCTGAATTTCATCCTGCCCACGTCCTAAGAATGGTTTTTACATTTTAAATGGCTTCGGTGGGGGGTGTTTTAAGATGAATACCATTCAAATTGCCAGGTCAGTTGGGGCCTTGGTAGCACCGTGGCTATACATTGGGCTGCTAACCGCAAGGTCGGCAGTTCAAAACCACCAGCTGCTCCTCAGGGAGGGGGAGACGACAAGGCTTTCTACTCCTGTAAAGTGGCAGTCTCAGACACCCACAGGGGCAGTTTACTCTGTCCTGTAGAGTCTCTATGGGTCGGCATCGATTCGACGGCAATAAGCTATGAGAGAAAGACAGTTTGCGGCCGGGAGGACAGCCACACCCGTCGATGTACCTGTCGTCTGGAGCTGCCTGGACTCACTGGAACCTGCCAGCTGCTTCTGGGGAGAAGAATGAGATTTCCTACTCCAGTGAAGACTAGCCGCTTTAGAAACCCACAGGGCAGGCTACCCTGATGTCGGAGTCGTTATGAGGGAGCACTGTCTCGGTGACAGGGAGTTGGTTTGTTTGCTTTGGGTTTTATGAGCGCACGCCTGCCAAGACGGGCTGTGAACGGCACGACCAGCAGTCCACACCCACCAGCAGCTTCAAGGGAGCAAGGAGCCTTTCTGCTTTATAGATTTACAGCCTTGGGAACCCCAGTGAGCAGATCTTCTCTGCCCTGATGGGTCTCTATGAGTTGGAACCCACTCTGGCCAGGGGGTCGTCGGGTGTGAATGTTGACACGTGACGGCTCTCAAAGCTGTGCATGAGAGCTTACATTCTGAGCACCCCGATTTGCACAGGCTTGTGGGTAATGGTCACAGTCTGAAATCCATTTGCACAGTCCCCACAGAGATTGAGCATCCATGCACCTCCTTCTGATCATGAGCCAAGGGTGTAGATAGCCTTGTCTTCAGGCAGATTGCTTTGGACCATGGATTACCCTCAGTGCTCTTCAGCCAGCCCGGAGAAAGCGGTCCCTAAGGGGCTTGCCTCAGCGGGTCTCATCCTGACTGCCTTCGTTAGAAGGCTCAGGGCACTGCTGTAAGCTCCTCTATCTAACACTGCACACGTGGCAATAGCAGTCCCTTTCCTGCTTCCGTGGTCCCACCTCTACACATGGTGTAGCTTGTGTTTTGCCTTCATCTTTTTTAAGACTGAGTCAATATTCACCTTAAAGTATATTTTATACTGGAGTCTCTTTTGTACCCCCAAGACAGCCTAAACCTTCCGCTCCCTGGCCATGGACAGAAAGATGAGCAGACTCCCCAATTGGATCACCAAAAAGTAACATCTCTTGCTGTTCATTCTGTCCCCCTAGAAAAACCCTCAGCACATTAAGATTTAACATATGTCCTTACCTTTTATAGGCGGTTCATAAGAAAGCTCCATTTGAATGGAGTGCCTGTGTCTTTTGCAATAAATATTTCCTTGAATTTTATGCCAGGGAAGAAGTCTGTCTCCAATTCACCTTATATACATCATTTATTACCCCAGTGTGACTGGCATATTATAATCAGCACACAGAATCACTGGAGATTTTTGTTTAGGTGGTACCAACGGACAAGTATACTTTATTTGAATAACTAGGCTTTTATGTATGTGGTTATCTTCTAAGTTGTGGTTCGTGATGGTCGTTTTCCATGTATTAAATTGGAGCTAGACTTCTCTTTTAACTAACTAAATTAAATGATAACACGACTCAAAGAAATATCAAGGAGCAATGTGGGCAGGATGATAGGTTTTGTGTCAACTTGGCTGGGCCAAAGTTCTCTCAGTCGTTTGTGTGTTGAGGGCTCCCCCAGGATGTAATCCATTCTCTGATGGGATCTGCTGGGAGTAGCCTGCCAGGAGTGGGACGATCAGGGTGGCATTCAGTCCCTTATTGAGGTCACTGCCTTAATGATGCTTCCTGGGGGATATGACATACTTCATAGAGAAGTAGACATTGAGAGGGCTTCTTGCTGGTTGGGTTTATGCATCTGGCTCATTGACCTCCAGTTCTTTGAACTTGAGCCAATGTCCAACCATAGTGCCCACTCATCCTGGGAGCCATCCAAGCCAGCTCTCTGACCTGCCGACCTTGGATTCGTCTGCCTCTGCATCCTTCAGCTGTGGCCTTCCTGATTCCTCTTCCTGCTTCTTAGCCCATCAGCCCTGACAGCTCCAGGAGTCAAGAGAAGCCTTCAGTTGAAGTTCTGATCCACAGTCTTGAACCGGACCAGATGTACAAAGTCACCCGTTGTGATTCTCTAGAGAACCCAGCCTAACTCAACAGAAATTCACAGAAGAGGCACAAAACATGAAAAATGACAAGAGTCTGGGAAATAGCATCTTGGACACTAGGAACAGCATGTGTCCCTTGTAACCAATCATCATCGTCAGAAATCTTACGAGTAAAGGCACCACAATTTGCAAGGGTCTGAAGGTTCTGTAGCTGATCTGGGGAGGCTTAGTAACACAGTGGGTGGAGCATTGTGCTAATAACTGAAAGGCAGCAGTTGGAACCCTCCAATGGCTCCTGGAGAGACAGATGAGGCAGCCTGTTCTGCAACGATCCACACCCCCTGGAAAGCCCTGTTGGTTTGGTCTTGATAATGATCTCATTCTACTTTGCACTTTATTAGAGCAAAATAAGGCTTTCTGCTCCTATAAAGTGTGATGGTCTGGTCAGCCCACCAGGGTGGTTCTGCCTTGCCCGATCGGATCTCGATGAGTCAGAATTGATTAGATGGCAGGGAGTGTGTTTGTTTGGTTTGGGTTTTATGACGGCCTTCATCACATTGCTCAGCTCTCATTGGCTCACATACCTGTCTTGCAAACAAGACGGGACCGGGCCCCCCTCATGTGAGCACCCTCAGCTCTGACAGTGTTGTGGTCATCCTCATCTCCTCCTGCCCCTCCTCATAGCGGCCCAGGGGACAACAGAAGGGAGGCACTGCCCGCCCCGCACCATCCCCACACTGGTTCCCGCACTTGCACCCATTGTCCAGGTCCTGTGCCATTCCCCCTCCTGAAGGTCTTCCTCTTTGTCACTGACCTTCTGCTTTGACAGGCATGCTGTCCTGGAGGGACTTTGGCCAGTCCCTCTTGATGGCAGGTCTAAAGTCCCTCAGATGAAGTCTCGCCATTCTGGATTCCAAGGAGGATTCTGGGTGTCTTTCTTCTGAGACAGATTCGCTCATTCTTCTGGCCGTCCCCGGCACGTGCAGTGTTCATTCCCACCGTCAGAATTCAGAGGCATCAGTTCTTTGCCCTTCCTCATTCATTGTGCACTCGCACCTGCTGCACATGAGGCGATTAAAAAAGCCAAACTTTAGTTGTCCAAGTGCTGTCTTGGCTTTTTGACACTTTCAAGAGGGCTTCTGCTGCCGATTTGCCCCTGCACTGTGTCATTTGTCGTTTGGTGTCTTGACTACGACTTTCCTGGGTCCTGATTGTGAGTCTGAGTGGCCATGTTCAACGCAAACACACGTCCACCAGTTGCCCTTAAGTCAAGCTGTGAGAGAGAGCTGTGGTTCCTTGGGTTTTCAGTGGCTGGTTTTTCAGAAGTTGATCCCAAGTCTCTCTTCCAAGGTCCCTCTGGGTAGACTTGAACTTCCTCCCTTTGGTTGCAGCCCAAAGCATTTACCACCCCGAGATTTTAGGTCCACAAAACATAACAAGGCTGAACCCCTGCGGTATAGTGGCTGAGTGCAGGACTGCGGCCCACTGGGTTGGCAGTTCAAATCCAGCAGCAGCTCTCCAGGAGCAAGGCTGGGCCTCCCACTCCCACCAGAGGACAGTGATCCAAAAACAAAACAAAACAAACAAATCCACTGCCATCTAGTGGATCCCAATGCACAGCATCCCTCTATAGTTTCCAAGACTGTACATCTTCCTTTTGGGGAGCAGACAGCCTCATCTCTTCCCCACAGAGTTGTTGGTGGATTTGAACAGCTGACCTCGTGGTTAATGGTGCAATGCAGTCCGCAGTACCAAAGGGGTGTGACATTGAGTAAGCAAAGGAATGGAGGGCTAGCAGGAAGCTTACACCATAGGGTGTGTCTCTATGCATTGTAACTGCTAAGGATGCCAGGGAGACAGTAGGAGAGAGGGAGAAGGCCTCAATCGCCTATAACAAGGAAGTTTCTTGAAGGAACAAAGTGAATCAGTGAGGATTCACCAAAGCACTGTGGGGAAACAGGTTTTTCACAGAACTTAAATACAGAGAAGTCAAGAACTTCTGAGAAGGAAATTCTGAAGGAAGAAGGTTTACAAAAAAATCCTATTTGGGGCTGGGCCCTGATGGCGTAAGTGGTTGAGTGCAGGACTGTGGCCCGCGGGCTTGGCGGTTCAAATCCAGCAGCGGCTCTCAGGAGCAGTGCTGGGTAGTTCCCACGACCACCAGAGGGCAGTGATGCCCCCCAAAAAATCTTGTCTTAACAGATATAAAACCTGGTGAGCCCCCGTAAGCCTTATTTTTGCCCATTGTAAAGTGTAAACCCCTTACCAGTTTCATCTATAGGTATATCCAAGACCTGCCTGCATGAACTGCTCTTCCTGGGAGCCGGGGCAGGAGAGACGCAGGGGTCACTACCGGCTTCCTGGAGCGTTCTGGCTTTGGAGCGTCAGCTCTGAATTAGCAGTGAAGAGAAAAGAAGAGGAAACGGGGTCCAGCCTCCTTCTTTGACTGAAGCCTCACCTCATCATTCCAAGCACTGGGTTTGTTGGAGCTCACACCTACCACGGTCCCCCAGAGGCTGTGTGAAGGGCCAGTTCTCCTGCCTCTGTTCCTGGACAATAACCTCGTCCCGATGAAGCCGTTTTCCATGTCAAGGACTCCACCTGGCATTGGCCTGACCTCCGTGCCATCCCAATGTCTCCTCCGTGTGTGGGGTCAGGAGAGGGGGAAGAATGGATGCTTTGCTGAGAACCCTTGTTGGGAAGGTGTGTGCTTTGGCAGACGAGTCCTTGTGCATCTTCGGGAGTTCAAGTCCCGCAGGCACTCCAGAGGAGGAAGTTGAGGCAGGCTGTTCCCCTAGAGCTGGACACTCCCAGAAACCCTGTTCCCTGGGCCACGGTGACGGGGACAGGCTCGGTGGCAGTGTGTCTGGTTCAGGTTTGGTGACTCTTCCTCCCCAGCCCCCCGGCCCTGCTCCGCATCTCCCCTTCATGTGAAACCAGCTCCCTTTGTTGGCTTTAGCAAATATGAGCTGTTTCTCCGATGAGGGGGGATGCTCTGGTTCTTCCTGTGCGCCTCCACTTCAGGAAATGCAATTATTCCTGCAAGAAAACATTTCCTTTCATTTTCTAATGGAACATTGCTCTCCTGCTTCCACTAGGACAGTAATAAACTAATGATAGCCCCATCCGCTCAAGGACACAAGGCCTAACAGTTCCAGACTGTAAACGCCTTCCCGGCCTTCCCTTCGCGGCCAGGCCTCCCCTTTCTTTCACTGGCAGATCCTTTCTCATTCTCTGTCTGCCACTTTGGGGCCCCGAGCCTGAAGTCAGATCTTTTTGTGGACCTGGCATGAGCTTCTCTCTCCTTCCTCCTTCCTCGCGTTTTGTCTTCAATCCTCGTGTTTCCACGGTGACGTTGTTAGATGGTTTGGTATTGCTGGCAGGTGTCGCCAAGTTAGCTCCAATGCCCAGCAGCCTCAGGGACAACAGGACACAGTGCTTCCTGGCCCTGTGTCCTCCCCCGGTCAGCAGCCTGGCCGAGTCCCTCCCTGTAGGGAGGTGTGAGCCCACCTCATGCAGCAGTCTCCTTGACTTTCTGGTTTACAAACACTTCTTCCCGCCCAAGAGCTGATCCTGCTGGGTGTCCGGTCCATAGCCTGCGAGCCAGACGGTGTTCTGTTGTGACCCATCAGGCTGACACTGGCCGATGTTCAGAAGTAGATCTCCAGGCCTTTCTTCCTCGTTCCTCTGTTGCGATCTGCTTACCCTGGGTAACCCTCCTGGTATTTAAACATGTCTGTGACATTGCTTCCACCACCACAGCCACACGCTGCAAGCCACCGCGGAGGCAGGGTGGCACAGTGAGACACATCCCTGCATGATGCCCTCCCTCTTGTCTACCCCGTGGTCCACAAAGCCTCGGACATTTATTTACTGCCTGCCGGGCCCTGGGATACACCTAGAGAGAGTCCTCCAAGCGTCAGTGCACATCAAATGCCCCTCACTTGCCCAGGTGGGAATGCAGATTCTGGGGGCAGCAGCTAGCGTTTGACTCAGAGGTAGAAATGTGTCTTTTAACAAGCTCCGGCCAACACCCTTAGAGGGGGGCTGTCGATGGAGACACAGGGGGCTTGTTAAACGTGCAGCAGATGACGGTTCAAGGACACAAGGCCTAACAGTTCCAGACTGTAAACACTTGGAGGTGCATCTACTTCTAAACATGGAGGTGCAGGGGCCACGCTTGGCACCACAATGCCCTACTCCCCAGAGAGATCTGCAGTACAGAACACGTCCGTGGCCTCACACCTCTGCCATCCTGGTTCCCAGGCTGGAAAACCTTGACACCTGTTTTTCTTTAAGACACCACGCAAGGCCGTGTCTTCTGGGAAGCCTTCCCACCTTCCCCGTCTCCCGCCTCGGCACCAGCAAGAACTGTCACCCTTCCTCCATCCTGCACCATGGAGCACCTGTCCCGGCCCAGCCAGGTGATGAGCTTCTAGGTCCAGCTCCTCCAGGGGATTCTCACACCTGGTCCTTGGAAAGCGCTTGATCAATGTCCCATGAACCAGAGAGTGAACCCTTGGACTTGCTCCGGACCACCGCCCGCCAGTGGAGCCCAGGCAGGACTGGCGTCGGGGCACCAGGCGGCCCTCTGCTGTGACCATCAGGCCGGGCACCAGCTCTGGGGGCCTCTGTCCTTGACCAGCCTGTGTTAGACTCCAGCTCTGTCCCCTCCGAGCTCCCTGACCTTGGCCCATGCGTACAAGCCCCATTACATCATCTCTCCAATGAGAAAGACGATCCCCGTAGCGCTTACCTCATAGCAGGGCTCTGAGGCTCCGATGAACTCACGCCCGGGCAGCTGTCCAGCGCCGGGAAAGCACGTGTTCCTTAGGGTGGTTACACACACAGGCTCCTTTGCGCATACTGAGCACTTGCCCCTGGGGAGCCTGGCCGGAAGCTTGGTCTTTCTCTAGGGAGGGTGCGGCTGGGACTCCCCGTCTTGAGTCTCAGGATCGGCCAGCACCCTCGCTCTTCACCCTGGGAAAATCGCCAGCCAGGGGACGTCCAGAGGACTCACAGAACCCTGAAGTTCAACGTCTAGCGCTCACGGACCGCAGGTCCCCCCCAACGCAAGACATTCATCCCACAACCCTCTGGCCTCTGGCCCCCAACCGGGAGGGGGTCTCGGCAGAGCTTCGCAGGAGAGC
>PVJH01039509.1:0-16354 GCA_004026705.1 Nesogale talazaci | reverse complement strand
TTAGTTGTATTAAATCCCATCCTTGGCATACATATGCTTTATTGTTCTGTGTGACTCGAGGGAAAGACACACCCATTACTGCTGCACCCATTTGGATTAATTGTCTCCAGGGAAGGGGTCTTGTGCAGTTGTTTCCATTGCAAGCTGAACTAGTCACATTTTCCATTTTCCCTCAAAAGATTGACAGACAAATGACAAGCTATTCAGATGTGGGTATTTGGTAGACATTTTCTTGCAAGTGAATACATACATAGCAACAGATGAAAACTGACAGTTGCTGATGATAAAATCTGGACTTTCAGGCAAAAATTAGAATTTTGGAAAACTGCATCTGTCTCCGTGAGCTACATGGCATCTCAATATTAAAAGACGTTTCTGGTAAGATCATTGGAGAAATCAGCCACTGAGATATTTAAAGGTTTTAGTTTTTATAGACATGGGAGGAGGGCTTCGGGAGTCAGTGGGAAATTTCCATTATCTTCTTACTGCAGTTTCCCATGAAGTTCTGAAGCCCCCTCGTATAGATTTAAACCTTTTAAATGATCATTTACCCTACAGCCATTTAAATGATCTCAAATGATTCTCATTAACCCTATGCCTGGATGGTTCCATTTCTCTTACTCCCTCTTGTGACCTTAGCTTTTTCTCATTCCACAGGCCCACCCCACCCCAGCCCTGCCCAACCCAGCTGACTGCAAATCATCTTTTGTCATGATGGATTTGCCCATTGTAGATATTTCATAAGAGTGAAAAAGGAAAGCACCTTTGGGGTCTGGCTAAGTTCACACAGCGTCGCGTTTCAGGGGTTCATCTGCGGGCCTGTCTCAGAGCTGTAATCCTCTGGATGGTGAAAGAATGTGCACTTGTCCTAGTTTTTCTGTCTATTCCTCTGGGTTGTTCCCCCCATGGCTCTGTGTTTAATGCTGCCATGAACATCAGTGTGCTTGTGTGGTGAAGGGCTGAAGGGGGATACCTTTTTTAAAAAAGTTTTTGTTTGCTTAGCCTTGAAAAGAAAACTGTTTTAAATACATTGATCTATTTATTTATCATCTCTGTTGGTGGTGTAGAGGCTATGAGTTGGGCTGTTTGTTACAAGGTAAGCTATTCAACATCTTGGGGAGAAAGGTCCTGCTTTCTACTCCCATGATGAGACAGGCTCAGAAAGCCCCAGGGCGGCGCCCCTCTCTTCCACAGGGTCTCTGGGAGTCAGAATGGACCCAATGTCGTGCATTTGAATGTGCATACATAAATAGATGTGTAATTCTAATTAGAAGTTAGCCTTCCCGGACCTTGGTGACACCAAGCAGCTTCCTCTCCCAGAACCACGAACAGGATTGTTCATTACGGCAATGGCATCATATTTTTTGTGGGCATCACTGCCCCCTGGTGGGAGTAGGAGGGCCAGCCTTGCTCCTGGAGAACTGCTGCTGGGTTTGAACCGCCAACCCTGTGGGCTGCAGTCCCGCATACAACCACTATGCCACCGGGGCTCAGCCCGGCATCACTTTTTAAGTATCTGTTTTGTACTAAGTGCTGTGACGTGATCAGTGAGATCTTAATATTGGTGTGTATGTTTTAATTAATTACGTATCACTCAAAGCAAATTTAGGAGTAGACATTTAAAAAATCTTTGTTCTGGGGGCTCAGCTCATTCTTGTCACACAGTTTAAATGCCACCTCCTCAGAAAGGATTTCTTCTAATTTTTAAAATACTTTTATTGGTGGCTCTTACATCTCTTATCGCAACCCATACATTCATCCAGTGTGTCAAGCACATTTGCACATATACTGCCATCATCATTTTCAAAGCATTCTCTTACCACTTGAGCCCCTGATATCAGCTCCCCCCTTTTCCCCTCTCCCTCCCCCACCTACCCTCCTGCACGAACCCTTGATAAGTTATACATTATTATTTTCATATCTTACATTATCCTCCATCACCTCTCGCCCACTTTTCTGTTGTTTGTCCCCCTGGGAAGGGGTTATAGATGGAGGCCTGTGATTAATTTCCCCTTTTTTCTTCCATACCCCCTGAATCCTCCTGATTTCTCTTCTCACATTGTTGACCCTGAGGAGCTTATCTATCCTGGATTCCCTGTGTTCTAGGCTCTTATCTGCAGCAATGTGCATATTCTGTTCTAATTCAATTTGTAAGGTAGAACTGAGGTCATGATAGTGGGGTGAAGGAAGGACCAAAGAACTAGAGGAATGTTGTGTGTTTCATGAGCGCTATATTGCACCCTGACTGGCTCATCTCTTCCCTGTATCCCTCTGAGAGGGATGTCCAATTGTCTAAAGATGAGCATTGGGTCTCAACTCCAAGCTCTTACCCTCCCCCCACCAATTTACATTGAGTACGATTTTGTTCTGGGTCTTAGATAACTGACACCTGATCCCATTGACAGATCATGCATGACTGCACAGACTGGTGTGCTTCTTCCATGTGGGCTTTGTTGCTTCTCAGCTAGATGGTCACTTGCTTATCATCAAGCCTATAAGATCTCAGACACTATATCTTTTGATAGCCAGGCACCATCAGCTTTCTTCACCACATTTGCTTATGCACCCATTTTGTCTTCGGCGATCATGTTGGGAAGGGAGCATCACAGAATGCTGGACTGTTAACAAAGTGTTCTTGTGTTGAGGAAGTACTTGAGTAGAGACCCAATGTCCAGCTGCAACCTTAATTCTTAGCATATAGATATGAATACATAGCTTGATTTCCCTCTCATTATCGTTATCTCTATCTATCTATCTATCTATCTATATTTACATATGAACATATCCATATTTAGACCTCTATAAATGTCCTTTGCCTCCCAGTTCTTTCCTCTATTTCCAAAAAGGCCTTCTTGACCCCACTCTCCAAGAAGCCAACCAGACATCCTTGTGACAGTCTCCACCCCAGACTTAGCGCTCTCTGACATTCTCCTTGCTTTTTCTTGCTCCTCTCACTGCCGTGGAAGATTCAAATGCCAGAGGCTTTGTTTATCTCCTACCACAGAACCCCAGAACCTAGAACTGTGTTCCCACACCCAACAAAGGCATCGGTATGGAGTCAAAGCTGATCCATGGTGGTCCTGGGTGTTTCAGAGTAGAGCCACTCCCCAGGGCTTGCTTGGCGCTAATCTTTGCAGAAACTCATGATTGAACTTTTCTTACATGGAGCCACGGGGTGGATGCAAATCATCAGCCTTCATGTTGGTAGTCAAGTGCAAACCATGTGTGCCACCCAGGGACATTTAGCATAGGTAACACAAAATAAAACAAACCTGACCGCCATTGAGTCACTTCCAACTCACAGTGACCCTATGGGACAAGCAGAACTGCCCCTATGGGCTTCCTAGACTGTAGCACTTTCCAGGAGTAGACAGCCCTGTCTTTCTCTCAGAGAGGGTGGAGGTTTTGAACTGCCAACCATGTGGTTAGCAGCCCAATTTGTAACCACTAGGCCACCAGGGCTCCTTTTGGCAGAGGTAAGATCCCCAGTAAGCATTGATGACATGAATGACTGTCTTTTCCTTCCTCTTGTTTTTAGAATGAGACCATAGATACCATTGAAGGTGGATAACTTCCAGATACGGCAGAAAATCAGGAGATTTTCTAAACCTCCCCCTTAGATGCTTCCCCTCAACCCCCAGCTCCTCTCACCTTTGTAAGTCAGCAGGGCTTCATCCAGGAACTCTGCAGCCTTCCGGAAGTGCTGGGCGATGTCCACATTGGGTAAGTCATCCACCTCCACACCTAGGTACTGGATCTCCAGGCCAGTGTAGAATTCCAGTCCTGTGTAAACGCCAGTGCCGTGAGCAGCATTCAGGATGTGGGTGATCCCCAATCTCTTCAGCCGCCCCTTGTTGACAGCCACGCTCCTGCGTGGAAAAGGCAGGAACATTTTTGGCAGAGTCCAAGTTAGAAAGGGGCCCTGCTGCATGACCACCGTATGTGAGAGCCTGCTGTCATCGGGCCGGGGGGACCCTTGCAGGGCGAGCCCCTCCTTGGGCTGTAGGGGTTAGTTAGTGCTGAGTTTGACAAACTCAGAGCAACCCCACATGTGCAGACAGGACCTGCTCCAAAGGGTTTTCAAGGTTGTAATTTTCCAAAACAGATAGTCAAGCATGTCATCCAAGGCACCTCGGGATGATCCTGAACCTTCACCCTTTGGATTAGTAGCCTGCTTGAGCTCTGCTGCACCCAAGGTTGGCTGCAAATAATATATAAGATGCCAATGATCCGATAAAGGCAAGACAGAGCAGCTATGGATACCGGGCAGAGGAGGGCAGGTGAAGAGGAGAAGACCAGAAAGATCTAGAACAGAAGTTCTCAACCTGTGGGTCTCAGGTTGTCCGACTCAGAACAGTAGCAAAGTTATAGTTACAAAGTAGCAGCAAAAATAATTTTGTGGTTGGAGAGCTGCCACAACACAAGGAACTGAAGGACAGGGCTGTGACCGCTGCTCTAGAAGCTGCCTGGTGTAAACATTCCACCCCTTGGGAAGGGACATTCATCAAGACACAAAGATGGCAGAGAAACATAATAGCAGGAGGAGGGTGCTTTCTGTTGACACGCACACGATATTGTCCAAAGTGTTTTCATATGCATTCATCTTAACCTAATAATACAGTTCAGAGGTAAATAGGGCAACTATTTTTATTCTCATTGCAAGATAATAAAAATGAATCAAAGGATGACGATTCTCATATAACTTCCCAGCACTGAGAAAGTGACAAACACTGAACAAGAGGCAGTGCCTTTGATTCCTGCTCTCTGGTGCTGTCTGTTGTCACCAAAGGAGTCCAGGCTCGCTGGGAGTGGGAATCAGCTCCACGTCAGGAAGTTTGGTTTGGGTTTGGAGTTCCAAGAGGCTTTGAGGACAAAGTTGTCCCAGGAGGAGCAGAGGTCGGCAGTCGGGGATATCTGGAGATTCCTGCTGACTGTGGATGTGGATGTTTCTGGTCCTACAGATCCAGGGGCCCAGTGAGTTAAGCTTAGGGCTGCCAACCAAGAAAGATCAGTGATTCAAACTCTCCAGATGGCCCATAGGCAAAAGAAGAGACTGCCTTCTTCAGGCTTACTGTGTCCTGCAGAGTCACTAGGAAATGGCATGACCTAGACAGCAGTGGGTTTTGGTATTCAGTGTCCACTTCTGGGGATTGGGTTCTAGACAACTGATTACTTCATGATGGAGTACAAGAGCGAATGTCCAAAGCTATTTTCCCATCAACCTACCCAATCTACCTCCTTCTTTTCAGGATATAGGGGTAATTAAATTAGATGACTATCTCATTAAGTAGTCAATGGATCAACAAATATTGGCTTCACCGATTAACCTATTGATACCAATTGTGCATGGGAAAGACCCTGAAGGAATGGGACATGAGTGAGTTGTTTCTGCTCTTGTTCTGGAAATCATTGCTAAGCTGATTAAGGCATTTCAAAACTAACATTTGTTTTTCCAGTTATAAAAAGAAATTAATGTTTATAATAGGACATGTGAACAATTCCAAGGAACTCAAAAGAAGATCATTAAGTCATTTATAAAACCACCACCTAGAGAGAAAAAGGGCTGATAATATTTGCTCACATTCCTGGTCTAGTTGGTTGGTGCAAAAGCATGTAAACACTACAGTGTATTATTCAATGAGCCTCGTGCCAAATATGTATTCTTCTGCATCTCATTTGTTTTTGGTTTGGGGGCATCACTGCCCTCTGGTGGTGGGAGTAGGAGGCCTAAGCCTTTGCTCCTGTGGAGCTGCTGCTGGAATTAAACGCCCATCCCAGTGGGCTGCAGTCCCGCGCACAACTACTACGCCACTGGGGCTCAGTCCCTGCACCTCATTTTTTAATATTATATTATGAACATTCTCCTATGTTGACTATATATATGTATATGTATATCTATATATAATCAGAACCATCAGGGGTTCTGAGTGTCCTGTTTTGTGGTTCTTGTAGGTGCCAGGGGAGGGGTGACAGCTGGAAAATGAGTTGGTAGGGTCTTGGGGTCCAGAGAGGGAGGCTCACAGGAACACCTGGAAGGACCCGACTCTGATGCCTATGGCAATAGGGCCGGGAATAGAGACCCAGCTAGCTTTATGTCTGGTGACCTCTGTGTGCAGGTTGGTTAAATGGCCTTTCTCCAAGACCAGGACTGGGAGAGTGGTCAGCTATTAGGTCCTTTGGTGACAGATGATAGCGCTTCATCTCTCCTAGGCACTAACCAGAGGGGTGGGACAAAGGGCCTTGACCCCTAGGAGTCAGACTCACTTCTCAGCTATGAAGACATTGGGCCAGACCTCATCCACCTCGTTCCGGGGGACTTCGTGGCGGTCCTGGACCAGGGCCCGCTGCAGGTCCAGGACACAGGGGGTGTTGTACAGGCTGGTGTCATCCATCTTTTCCTTGACACGGTTGTACAGGTCCTCCACCAGCAGCTCCTCGGCGGACTCCAGCAGGCTGGAACAATCAGAGTATGCTCTGACGCCTCGTGGCTTGAGTTCTATGGGAGAGAGACACCGTCCTAATCAGAGGGGTAGGCATACTCCGGATTTCCCAGCTACTTGGGCAAGCCCACTTTTGGCCGCTTTGCCAAGTGCATCGGCTAGAAGGACTTCATGCAGGCCCAGGGGGTGGGCACTGCACTGCCCTGGCTGCTTATGACCAGGGTCAGCAGACGCAGGCATAGGAATGGGTGAATGGGGATGTTTTCCTGGTTCTCCCTGCCCATTATTTCCTCTCAAGCTGAGTGGTACCTTGGACTGAAGTTTTGAAGTACTAGGTATCTGTCGGAGCCATACCTCTAACTCCCAGAGTGCCGGCTACAAAGTGGATGCTCAGGACTATTTACTGAATGAATAAATCATAGTCTTTCATAAGATAATTCACTCTTCAGATGAAATGCCAAGAGCCTGGGGAAAAGTAAAACTCACAGTGATCACTGCCACCACACGCCCGCTTCACTCTCTTATTTATTTTAGTATCTGCCTCCCCCACTGGGATGTGAGCACCGTAGTTTCCCAGACAGGTGGGCCCCGAACATCAGTGACAGCCTCCAAACAGGACATGGGGCCTTTCTTCTGTACCATAGGCAGAAAAGCTGATGTTCCAAAGAAACCCACATTCTAATGCCACTGTGCCTGGGTCCAACCTTTCTTCTTCTCTTCCTCATAGGTTGGTTCAAGCCTTATCAAGTAGGATGCTTTCTGTCTCTAAGAAAGGAGACAAGGCTAACGGGGAGGAAAAGCTTTCCTTTCATGGCATAGCCAAAACTGCTGAACAGAAAGCAGGAACAAAGGAGGTTACGAATGAGGAGAGACGTGTCCTTGGGATTAGCCATCCTTCCTGCTGGTACGACTTCTGTCCCCGATAGCCTCACCTGAGAGCGGTGGCTGGAGATGTGCTTTGATTCTGGGAAATGGATCTGACCCGGCGTCCAAAGAATGAGCTAGTGACAGGTGTCTATAACCGAGGCTTGCTGCTCAAGGACTGGGAATTCTGGGAGGCCTCACTTTTTCCAGAGCTAGGAATTCTTATTTCCGTCAAGTTTTTCTCTTACCTCTAGAAACCACCTAGTGCCTACCCCATGGACCCCACACCCCAGACTCTACTTTTAGCTAAAAATGCTCTCCAAAGCCTTTCAAAGGCACAAAGGAGAGAACAGTCACAATCCCAGTGTTTTTCTGTTTAAAAATGGAAGACTTCCTAGTCTCTCTACCACCCAGTTTTCTCCTCTAGCTCTCTAGGAATCTGAAACTCCAGAAGCAGAAGGATCTCTCCATTCCTTCCTTGCTTCCCTCCCTCCCTCCCCCCCCCTTCCTTCCTTCCTTTACTTGGATCATATCTGTCCTTTACTGCATGTGTAAAATAGCACCACCACCCCTGGGGCCTTGTTAAAATATACACTGTTGCATTCCTTAGCAGGTTGTGATTTTGATGTCTTCTTTTTCATTTAAAAAATCAACGTCCCAGTCGCCTTCATCCATACCGGTCACTCCACGCCTCCCTACATTCCTGGTTCACATCTTAGCCTATTTCAAGTTCACCTCCCTCCCAGCACCCAGTCTTCCCTTTGCTTTTCTACAACCTGTGGTTTCTTTCTGCCCCCCCCCAAATGATTATATTGGGGGTTCTAACAGCTCTTATAACATTCAATACATCATTTGTATCAAGCATATTTGTACACATGTTGCCATCTTCATTTCCAAATATTTTCTACTTGAGCCTTTGGTATAAGCTCCTCCTTCCCCCTCCTTTAAAAAAAATAAATCATTTTATTGGGGACTCATACAACTCCCATCATGATCCATACATACATCAATTATATGCAGGCCACATTTGCACATTTGTTGCCATCATCACTGTCAAAAAACATCCTCTCTCTACCCGTCATTTCTCTAGAAGAAATGTAAACCCAAACATCTCCCCTTCTTCGTTCTCTCTCAGATGTGCAACATGTGCAGACTTTCATGAAACATGAAAGCTCTTCAACATAGATTTGTAGCCCAGGGTTACCAGCAAGCAGGACACTGTTTGAAAATGTTGACCTAATGTGCCTTTGTTTTTCAGGAATACATCCACTCACCCCACCCCTTTCTTCCTGCCTAGCTCTTTAGCCCCTCAGATAAAGTACAATGCCCCCGAGGAGGTAAGACCTAGCAGAGAGAAGACATGACTCTGTGTGTTTAGCTTCAAACTAGATTTTCAATGCCCATAGACTGACAGCAGTCAGAAGACTTAGAAGTGCCTTTTTAGAAAGAGAGAAAGTATTTCACCTCACTCTTAAAGCTGTGGTTTTACTCAGCAAGAACCCAAGGCTGGAAAGCAGACTGTGGGGTGAAACCACAGCAGGGGAGGTGGAGATAGATGATAGGTGACAAGGGGAATTCCTGAAAACACAGGAGGAGGCCAAGATCTTCTGGAGTGGGGGTGGTGCTATGAACTATTCAGAGAAAACTGGACCCCCGGTGAAGACACTGTCTGGGTCCCTGGGTCTGTGCCCCAGCTGAGAACAAGAGAGCATAGCTCCCAGGTAGGGCGGTTACAGAGAAAAAGCAAACACAGCACAAGAGTTTGAGAATACAAGGTCTCACAGATGACCAGAACAACCATAGGAGTTGCCGTGATAGATGCAGGAGATTCAGAGATCCTGGAGGAAGGGCGTCATGGGAACCCAAAGGACCCGGGGACCCCAAAAGGCAGAGAGGGATCAGCATGTGTGGCCCCACGACTAAAGCCTGAAAGAGGAACTGGACCCCATTTCATCAACGGCACTGGCTCTACCCTCACCGGAGCCAACAGAAGTCTTGCGAAGTCACTTAGGGAAAAGGAATGGAAGAAATAGAAAATGACTACTTGTCCCAAAATGACTAGATAAAATAACTTTTCTAATCAGGCAGAGTATCCTTACATACAGTCTAAGAGCGCCCCGTCCACATCAAAATTCAGTGTCATTGTCAGTGAACAGTATTGTAAGTTTTGACTGACCACTAGCTCCCACTGTTTGTGCAAACGGCATTCAGTCCTGTGACGATGGATTCTGCACAAGTGACTAATTAAGGTATTGCGATATGTAGTTAGCCGACCCTTATTCAATCTCCCTCTCTCAGTAGTGTTTTAAAATTAGTACCAAGGGCCAATCAGTGACACTATAAATAGAAGTTCCTTGTGCTCTAGGGAGAGGATCAATAAGATCCTCTACCATAAGTTAACAAGGATGTCTATAAAGTAAAGGCACCAGATTGTAAGTGGGACACCATTGACTAGAGGGAGGCGGTGTTCTTGATAAAAAAAATTTGGTCTATATGGAGCCACAAAAATTTTCATACAATGCAAAATAGTATTGTTATATATTTTAATTTTAAAACACTGCGGGATGTTGTTAAATGGTTAAAAAGCAGGATGTCTGGTCACTTTACTATAAAGTGAACCAGAGGCAGATAAAAAAACATACATTCAAGATGGATTTGGGGCTTGCACTTTATCCTAACTCCAATCTAAGAACAATCCATTCTTATGACATGACCCTGCTTGCCACTCACCCTCATTAAGGAAGCACAGAAGATTTGGGTGCTATCGCAAAATGCCGTGAAGAAATTAGATGGTGCCAAGCTATCACATAGAACAGTGTGTGGGGTCTTAAAGGCTTGTTTCCAAACAAGCAGCCAGTGAAGTAAGACATCACCTAAACTACATGGATACAGGATCTGCTCAGGGAATAAGCTTCCGGTCATTTCCCTTTAACATAATGGTGGGATGGAATAACCTGACTATCAGATGAGAATATTCCAGAGATGACTAGAGTTAACTAAAATGATAAATATGACTCGAATGGTTAAAATCTTGTGCTTGACCTCCTTTCTGATACACTTTGGGCTTGATCTGGTTTTGAATTTTGTTTGTGTGTATTTTCATATTGGGATTTATCTCTGTATTTTGTCATCGTTGGTAGCCTTCTTGATGCTTTGCTATGTGTTTTTTGGTATTTGCAAACCAGGACAGGTGAATCTATAGGGACAAAAACTAGACTAAGGTCCTGGAGGATACAGTGGGGGAGGGGAAAGTTAAGGAGGAGCTGATATCAAAAAGGTCAAGAAGGAAGAAAATGTTTTGAAACTGATTTTGGTAGCAAGTGTACTGCACTGCTTAACATGATTGAACTAGGTAATGGTACAATGTCTGGATCAGCTCCTAATAAAATGTTTTGGAGAGACAATTCAATGTCAATATTAACATCTCTCCCCACCCTGTCCTCTCATATACAGACTCCAGTTTGAAGACCATCTTTAAGCAACTAGTAGAAATGCAAACTTAACTGCTGGCATCCCTTTGAAAAGAATTCTCTAGAGCAGTGGTTCTCGCCTTCCTAATGCCTCAGCCCTTTCATACAGTTCCTCATGTTGTGGTGACCCCCAACCAAACATTATTTTCATTGCTACTTCATAATTGTAAGTTTGGTACTGTTATGAATTGTTATGTAAATATCTGAGACGCAGGATGTATTTTCATTGTTTCAAATCGAACATACTTAGAGCATAGTCATTTCTTACAAAACAATGTGGAATTATATATTGTGAAATCTATATTTCTTTTTTGTTTTGTTTTGTTTTGTTTTTGTGGGCATCACTGCCTCTGGTGGTCGTGGGCACTACCCAGCCACTGCTGGATTTGAACCGCCAACCCCACGGGCTGCAGTTCCGCACTCAACCACTTATGCCACCAGGGCTCAGCCCGTGAAGTCTATATTTCTAATTATAAATAAATGAAATTTTGTCTTGAAGCATGGTGTAGCATGGATAACGATTTTCACACTGAACATATGTTTTCCAAAGGTCTTAGAGGGGCATTCAACTCCCAAAGGGGTTGTGACCCACAGGTTGAGAACCACTGCTCTAGAGGCTCCTAGCTCTAAGCCTGCCTATGGCCCTTCAAGCTCACCAGACAATTGGAACGGCCTGTGGGGGGGTGGGGTGGGGAGAGGAGGGTGGTTGTGGGGGAGTGGTTCTAAGGTCTAGCATTGCCTCCTTGGTTGTAGACTGGATAATTGTTCACGAAGATGTGCAATAGTTTCCACCTCTGTCCTGTGAAGGCTGCTAGAGAAGGGTTACACAATCGCCTGCTTTGTATCTGCTCCTCTTAATGTGACAGGCACATTTATACCTTCCAAGGTCCATCCCCACCCAGTTTCAATATGACTGTTGGACTCAACCTGTTCCTACACAGCTTCAGTGTACTTTACCTTCCTTGATGATCTGTTTGGCTGCAATGGCGGAGGAGAGGTGAATGGGCTCCATGAAGATGCTTTCTGTCTCTGCATCTGAGACCACCGAGTACCTAAGAAAAGAGGATATTTACATGAGATGACCCTGGGCAGAATCTGAACAGAAGACATGTTTTCAAAAGAAATGCCTGGATCTGATTTTAGCCACACATGGGAAACGGGGTAAAAAGGACAACTATAAGACCTTCCCAAACTTAGAGATTCTGGAAAGGGCAGCTCTTGGGCGTCCTGTTCAATTACCGCTCCATTTGTAAGGCCTGTGAGTTGATGGAGTCAGGGTTGAGGAGGAAAGAGAGTATGTTTGTGGTTGTTATGAATTCATCCTAATGTGGTCTCACTTTCTCTACTGTGCTCCCACTGTTAGCTGATCACTTCTGCTTCCCTAATCACCAAGTTCCTTTGCTCCTTGTATTACAGAATATTCCTAACGCTGTCTCCTTGGGGGTTCGGTTGGACTGTGCAGACTACATCACTCCCTTCATGGGAAAGGGCGCTGCACCGAGAGAACTGCAAAGATGTCCTCAAGCACACAGGCCCTGGTTCTGAGCACAGGATACCCACGTGAAGGTGGAGTCGAATAAGGTTACTTGGCTTAATGGTGAAGGCAAGTTCCCAGAATGAATTCATCAGAAGTTTCCAAGTAAGTTTTTGGGAAACACGGAGAATCTAGTACAGACATGGGATCCCCAGGGTTGGGACGATACTGCAGAGGTGAGTCCACTCCTTTGCAGTGAATTCTCCTGTTTCCCAGGTTTTACTGTAAGCTTTGGGTTTTTCTTTCTTCCTTTCCTTCTATCTTTCTTTCTTTTTTTGCTTTCTCTTTCCTAGATCCAGATAGGGTTTTTGTTTTGTTTTTTAAGTAGGGTAATTTGACAAATACCATTTTTTTTTTTTGTTTTTTGGGGTTTTTTGTTTTGTTTTGTTTTTGGACATCACTGCCCTCAGGTGGTGGGAGTAGGAGGCCCAACCTTTGCTCCATGGAGCTGGAATCGAACCTCCATCCCAGTGGGCCGCAGTCCCGCGCACAACCACTACGCCACCGGGGCTTAGCCTGACAAATACCATTTTTGAGGAACTTTTATTAGCTGAATTCTGACAAATCCCTCAAAATAAGTGGTTCACAAAGATTAAGTGCTCCTGGTAGTAAATTCTAGAGCTAAATTGCAAACATAGAGGTCAAGTTTACTCTTTCATTAGTCTTCTGTCTACCACACACATGACTATCATTTGGATTGGAATGAAAGGTGAGTCAGGTGGTAGAAGCAACTCCAGCTAGACCCCCAGGCTGAACAGAGAATGTGATGCAAAGAAATACCCACAGCATATTTGTTGAAAGCACAGATGGATCGGTAGACAGATGGGTGGATCAAGTTTGTTAAGCAAAGCTTAATTAAGCCGAGTCCAACTGAACTGAATTGAGACGCTTTTGCTTGAATGGAATTGAAACGATTTTAGCAGAACAATTTTCTTGTACTAAATATAGACAACAGAGACCATTCTTAGGAAAGTGGCATTCTCAGAGCCGGCAAAGTTTCAAAGAGGAAGGAGTAAGGATGCCCTGGCATCATTAAGGATGGCACTGTCCTTGGTAATTCCTTAGGGTTTTCCAATAGCATTTAAATCATGTTCATTCTAAAAGAATTCATATTTTCAGAGTGCAGTCAGGGAATGGAAGTAGATTAAGAGTGAGCTTTGTTGGGGCTATTGTCCTTATGATATGTCTTCAGAGAGATCGCATTGCTTGGTGGAGATGATAAAGATAAGAACACTTATAGGGATGGAAGTAAACTCTGCGAAGGTGAAGACCAGGTTGACCTTGTTTCCCCCTGCATCTCCAGTGTATGAAAGGTAATCAGGCCTGATTGATGCCTACATGAGCGGATAATAATAGACATGGATAGATGAATGAACAGAAGGGTGGTTGGACCAATTAAGGTCCACTTTGGGGCCTTGGGTCTTCTTCTCATATCCTCTGCTTTTAATCCAGCTCACTCTTTTTATTCAAGTGGTCTTTTGGTTTTTCATCCTCATCAAAGTCTCTTTTGTTCAGAGACCTTTCAAAAGCCAGTCCCCACGGCCTCTATGCCCACACTCTTTCCTCCTTACCTTCCTTCAGATCTTAATCATCACTTCTTCAGTTAAACCTTCTTTCATTAAACCACTCACTTCTCTCCCATACCACTTCTATTTGGTGAAATTGGGCATCTACTTATGAGATCATTTGATAAATATCTATCTCCTCTAATAGACCATACCCTCTATGAGGGCAGAGATCACACCCTCTCTGAGGACAGCCCATGGCTAGATTTGCCTTTGTTGACCATTGCAGATAGACCAACAAGGTCCAGCACAGCATCGATGCTTCATGGGTAATTTCTGACTCACCAATTGATTCAATTTGCCTTTAGAAGTACAGTATATAAGGGAATGTTTCAAGTTAGAACCATTGGTAATAAGTACTTATTAACTACCTGTTAAATGCTCATCATTTTACTGGGGTTCCAGGAGCAAGCCCAGGAGCAAAACCAGTCTTGTGGCAATATTATATTCGTGCCAATCCTTTGCCCTGGGAGGCAAGATGTACAGACTGTCCGAAGCCTAGGTAAACAACTAGAAATTTTTCTTACAGTCGATTAAAGATGGCCACATACCATCTTTATGAGATGGGGTTTATGTCCTTTCTTTTTGATGTTGGTTGTCCCTGTGCCTGTTTTGACCAACAGGGTTTGGGGGACAAGAGACTGTGCCAGGTTCTAAGCCCAGGCTTCTCTTTCCTAGCCCTTTGTACTCACGCTGGAAGACCTGAATTTCCACTTAAGAAGTGTAATTCTCTGGTGTGGGCAGGTTCACTCCTCCTTAGGCAACCTGGTGGCCCCCCACTCCCGGGAGGTCACCATACTAATGCTGAACTTAGTGGAGACACCGATTGGCATAGTGCGTTACAGTCCAGAACTCCTGGACTCAAGTGATCCTCTTGCCTAAGCCCCCCAAGTAGCTGGGACCATAGGCATACGTCACCACGCCCGGCAGAAGTGTGATTCTCTAACACCACCATGCTGGAAAGGCCATTGGACAGCAGTCTCTGCTGAGCTTCCAGCCAATGACCAAGATCAACCTTGTATGTGGACAAGCCCTCTTAGAGGTGGAGTGCCCAGTCCGTCAAGCTCCCCCAGCTGATTCCACAGGAGATAAAGACAAGCTGCCCAAATGGGTCCTGCCCAGATTCTTGACACCCCCAAAAGGGAAGCAAAGGAAATGGTTGTGTTGTCATTGAGCTTTGGGGCGACTTGTGAAGCAGCAATAGTGTTATTCCAAGGGTAACTTCGGAACAGATGCTATGGCCATCGTCTCCCTAGGGTAATACAAATGTGTTGGGTTGGGGAGTAATGACAAGCTATTACCAATTCACACTCTGCCTCTGTCCCAAAAGTTCAGGACACCAAACACAGTGAACGTGTTTGTGCTTGCAAAATCGGCCATTCAGAAAACTCGCTCAGAGGCTCACATTGTACAGACCGTTGAGTTACGTTTCCATTTTCATCCCAATCATCTCTCTTTGAAAATCTCACAAGTGCATTTATTAAAAAGTCATCGGCTTTGACATCAACGATCATATCATTCTAATAGATCGTTGTAATTATTATCATGTTATTTGATGGTATGATGAATAAAATATTGGCAATTTTTACGTTTCGCGCTTCTTATTGAAAAATGAGGTTTGGCAGCAAATGTACAAATATTGCCATGGGAGAAAGAATCATTTGCTGAGCCTGCTTTCGTGTGTGTGTGTGTGTGTGTGTGTGTGTGTGTGTGTTTTAAAGCACCCCATTGTATTTCAGGTGAAAGTGTACGTGGCCTATCAGTTTTCCAATCGGCAGCTCCCAGGAGCTGAAAACCCGGTGTGTTTGCGGTGGTGGTAAGGGCTCCTCCCCACACAGCCCTCCGTGTAGACACAAAGACATTTCCCTTTGTCCCTCCGAGTTCTTGGGGCCCAGCCTTCCAGGAAGGCTTTCTCACTTCTGCGATCAGTATTCCAAGCACCGGACACCGATTGAGCGATTGAGCGGAGACACCTGCGGGCTCCTCACCTGCCAGGTGTGCAGAAAGGAGAGAGGGTTCGGCAGGGGGGGTCACCAGAGGTCTGGCTTGGGAAAGCTCCCTGGGGCCCTTCCTCCCGCCACTTCCCGGAACAAATGTGGGCTTCAAAAGGTGCGGATTTAGTTCTATGCGACACGTACTGGAGCTCTAGACTCTGCTCCTCCTCTCGGGGCGCTGGGCTCGCTGGGGGAGAATTTAACATCTAGAACAGGAAGTGCTAAGACCCACCCTCTTTTCCTGTGGATGGCAAAGAAGGAGCCAGCCTAGAACACTTCAGAGAAGCTTGACCGCTGGGGCAAAGGCAGCCGCCAGCACCCCTCACCAGCGCGCCTCTGGCAGCGCCTGCGCCTGCTAAAGTGGGAGCCACAGTCCAGGCCTTGTCATCGGGCTGGGCTCGGTGGTGGCCGGGGCATGCAGATGACAAGAGCTCTGTATGCGTCCAGGGCTATCCGGCGGCGAGATGGAGGGTTAATAGTAATAGAA
>PVJH01039508.1:0-16347 GCA_004026705.1 Nesogale talazaci | reverse complement strand
CAGTGGGGCTGGGCCTCCTACTCCCACCACCGGAGAGCAGTGATGCCAAAAAAAAAAAAAAAAAAAAAAAACTAGAACAAAATAAAAAAAAGAACAACCCAAGAGCTGTACGCTGAGTCGTTCCTGATCCTGAATACTGTCACCTCCCTGGTCAACCACAGAGTGGCGAGTCTGACCTGTGGGTTTGGTGTGGTCCTACAAGGAACAGGACCAGAGGGACAGAGTGCTTGAGTGGAGGGCTGGCCGGCGTCAGAAATGGTATCAAGGTTGGGGAAGGGGAGGGGAGAGGTCTCTTGTCTCCACCCTCCCCCACCCCCCAATCAACTTGGTCCTACTGAGCTGGAGTCTCCCTCCCTCTAATGAAGTTACAGGTCAGATGCGCCCCGGCCTCACCCCACCCCACCGGCCCATACCTTTTTGTTTTTGGACAGCCAATGCCAATCATTTTCACAACAGACTTTTTTTGTGAAGGAGACTGCCAGTCCTTTCTTCTGAGGCACCTCTGTAGACTCAGACCTCCAATTTTCGAGCTGGCCTTGGGGAGTATTAACTGTTTGCCTCAGAGACTCTCACTCCCTGAGGCCCTGTCAGCACTCCTGTTCCCTGAGAGTCAGTCACCTTCCTTCTGCCCCAGACCGAACCTTCCTGTCCAGCCCTATAAGGCGGACAGAGCAACAGCTTCACGGATTCTAGGACCCCAGCTCGAGTCTCCCTGTGTTCGCTGTGCAGATGCCAGGAAAGACGCTCCACTCCAGCCAGCGTGTAATGGGGTCACATTTCACCACCAGGACGAATCCTGGGCCTGGTCTGCCGCCACAAGCCATACCTCGTCCTCCAAGGCCCTTCCTCCCGGGGATCCAGCCAGGGTGTGACCCAGCTGCCTGCCTGAAAAGGAAGCCACAGAGAACACCACTTTGGGCTGCCCAGGACTGGCCACAAAGGAAGAGGGGACAGGATGGCCCCTGGGGAGACATGCCTTCCTGTCTAGAGGCTGGAGGACAGAGAAGGATCGCATGAGAGGCATCACGATGGACTGGAAGATACAGTGTGTTAATTTATAGCAGCAGCAGCAGCAGCCTGTAGCCAGCTGAGATGAGCCGGCTGTGACAGGCCCAAGCAGGGCTTAGACCACCCCCCTTCCTGGGTGGCAGTGACCAAGGAAAAACATCAGGAGGACCTGCTCCTGGATTGGGCCGACTGGAAGGAGCCCTGAGTCTTTGGAGGCCGCCGCCTCCCAGGCCCCCGCTCCTGGCCAGGTCTTGCCAGCAGAGCCCGACAACCTCTGGTCCTGGCCTCCTGGGCAGCTCTCCATCCAGCCCCTGGCTGAGCAACTGGCAGCGAGCGTCCCAGGCTGAGACAGTGGTCATTCATGTGACCCCAGGGCTTGGACACCGGCCACATGTGGCCCGGGAGCTCAGAGGCTGGTCACATACACGATCTCGGGGCACAGCTCCTTCTTGGAACTTTCTGTATCCTCTCGGGTCAGGTCCTGCCTGGCGCTGACCTCTGCGCTGGCTTCTCCCGCCTCAGCCTGCCGGCCTTGCCTCTCCCTTTTCTGTAGGACACAGAAGCTGATCCCCATGAAGAGGGCGGCCGAGACGAGGAAGAAGCTGGACATGTAGAAAACGTAGCGGTAGTCGCCCGTGGCGTCCAGCAGGAACCCTGGGGAGCAGGGAGAAAGTCAGGTTGCTGCTGGACCTACCAGGTCCCCCTCCTCTCCCCGCCACGCACACGCATACACGCACACACACTGCATGGGAGGAGGGCGGGGGCTTTTGTGACCTGGCACCTCAGGGGCGCTCTGTCTGGTATTGGTTGAAGGAAGCAAAATTCACTCTCGCCTGGGCAGAGCGCAGTTTTAAAAAGGATTTTTGGCTCCAAGACAATTAAGAGAAGGCAGCCAAGGAGTCTGGCAAGGGGAGTCTGGGATGTTTGTTCTGCCGCTTCCCAGGGTCCGCCCAGGCACTCCCCTGGGCAGCTTTCCACCGATCTGCTTGGAGAACTGGGCTGCCAGGGAATCGCAGGGTCTGATCCTAACAACCTCTGAGGGTGTTGTCTCTTGACTGCCACCTGGCAGCAGGGGCTTTCGGGACCTTCTCCCCACGTGCCCTTCCAGAAGCAGGCTCCCTGCTGCCCAGCAGGTCCTCCCTGTTCATGCCCTGCTTGAACAAACTGCCGTGG
Source organism: Nesogale talazaci (assembly GCA_004026705.1). NCBI lineage: Eukaryota > Metazoa > Chordata > Mammalia > Afrosoricida > Tenrecidae > Nesogale > Nesogale talazaci. The sequence continues at coordinate 14,166 of PVJH01039508.1, read as the reverse complement.
TCAGGACACACAGCCCTCTCTGCTTTCCTTCCTGGAGGTCCAGAGCTGGACCGTGTCTGGGTTCCGCCAGGCACACCCAGTGCCTGGCCCGGGGAGCGCTTGGCCGGTAGCTACACCTCCCACGGAGCTCCCGCAGGCAGGAGGCAGGACCTGCAGGCTGTTTGCAACAGAGAACACCCATGTGTGTGGGGGGCACTTCCTGTGTGCTCCCCAGCTCCCCGCTGGGCTCTTCCTGTCTGGATCATCCACCTCTGCCCCTCTCCAGGAGTCTGTGAGGGAGATGAAGAGCCCAGCTTCCCAAACGGATTGTCCTCTTGCTCCCCTTGCAGAAAAAAACAAAAAAACCTCACTCCTCCGTTTGCACATCACCCCCCACCCCCAGCAACAAACAGCTTTCCTCCTAGAGCCCCCGATGTAGGGTAACATGGAGCGGTCTGCTTCTGCTGCCCCCCCAGCCCCCTAAAGAGTCTCACTCTGGGGAACCCTGTTTGACACTTCCCCACTAGCCTCGCAAGAAGGAGGTACAACACAGTGATGTATGTGTTGGTCTCACAGGCAAGAGTTCAAAACCACCAGACGCTCCTCAGGAGAAGACCAGGCTTTCTGCTCCTCCCCAAGCCTTATGGCCTGGCAGGTCTGCCCTGTCCTATGGGGTGCTGTGTGGAGGCGTCCACTCGATGGCCATGAGTTTGGTGGCTAGGAAAACAGGCCTAGAAGGGGAAGGGCTTGGGAGGTCTGATGCCTGAACCCCAATGCCAGCTGGAGTGCAGTTCCCTGGGGGTGGGGGGCTTGGGAAAAACAGCTTTGAAGCCCTAGCCCCTGGAGATGCTAGACAGGGAAAGGCATGCCTTTCCCTGCACCTGTCCACGCGAGGCCCTCCTCTGCCCTCCCTCCCGGGGCCTCACCTGCAAGTGGCGGAGAGACGAGGATGGAGACGCTTTCCAGGACGGTGAAGAGGCCCAGGGCGCTGGAGAAGCGGTTCATGGGCACGGTGTCCATGAGCCCCTGGAAGAGCAGGGCGCCGATGCCGCTCATGGACACGCTGTAGACCAGGCAGTAGCCCACCAGCACGCGGAAGTCGGCCGAGGCCACGCACACCAGGTTGGTGAGCCCGTTGAGCAGCACGGCCAGGATGAACAGGTAGATGCGGTGGGCGGCCAGGCTGGGGTGGCCCACCACCAGCCCAGCCACGGGCCTCAGGAAGATGTTGCTGAAGCCGATGATGGAGATGAGCAGGGCGGCCCGCCGCTCGTCCACCCCGTGGCGCATGGCGTAAGGCACCAGGAAGACGTGGGGCAGCGGGAAGCCCAGGATCATCCACGTGACGCCCAGCGTGTAGACGCGGTAGCCGGGGTTGTGCAGCAGGAGGTCAAAGGCCAGGTGATGCTGGAGGGCGCGGCCACAGCGGGCCAGGCAGCCGGACGCGGGCTCCTTGCGGGGCGCGGGGGACCCTGCTCTGGGCGCAAGGGCCACCGGCCTGAGGATGGCCCCGGAGACACAGCAGTGCAGAAGGATCCCTCCGAAGACGAAGAAGGTGCCGCGCCAGCCCAGGTCCTCCAGGAGGTAGCGGGAGAGCAGCGGCCAGAGCATGATGCCCAGGGAGACGCCCACCGAGGCCAGCGCGTTGGCCAGCGCCAGACGCCGGCTGAAGTAGTAGCCCAGCACGGTGATGCTGGGCTGGAAGCTGAAGCACATGCCCAGGCCTGTGAGGGAGAGGGGCCAGCTGGGGAGGGCACCCTGGGGTCCGGCCCAGCCCACCCCCAACCCCCAGTTGATTCAAGTGCATGTGGACACAACTCGCCCACAGACCAGTCTGGCACGGAGAGGCTGGAGGGGTTCAGGATTTGAACCCTGGCTGCGTGCCTTCACCTGGGAGGCCCTTAGTTACCACGCTGGCATTCTGCCTTCCTCTGTCCCTGGAATACAGACCCCGCTCCTAAGCCCAGAGCCAGCTTTTATATACCTGCCAAAGATTTCCTGTTGCCATTTGGAAAACTCCCCAGCATGGAGGGGCTTCAGAAAGTGTGTGTGGGGCTGAGCCCCGGGGGCATCGTGGTTGTGCGCGGGACTGCGGCCCACTGGGACGGAGGTTCAATTCCAGCAGTGGGGCTGGGCCTCCTACTCCCACCGCCGGAGAGCAGTGATGCCCCCCCCCCCCCAAAAAAAGGAAGTGTGTGTGTGTTTGTGTAAAGGAAGTGTGTGTTTGTGTTGGGGCATGGGGGAGACAGTGTAAGATATGAAATAATACGAACTATATGTAATCGATCAAGGATTCATGAGGGTGGGAAGGCGGGGAGTGAGGGGAGAAAGGAGGAGCTGCTACCAAGGGCTCAAGAAGAAACTGTTCCGGAAATGGCAACAATGTATAAATGTGCTTGATATAAGGGATGTATGGGATGTTGTTTAGCGGGCAGCACTGGATGGCGCCCACGACCACCAGGGGCAGTGATGCTCGCCCCCCCAAAAAAAAGAACTGTAAGATAGCTGAGCCCTGGTGGCGCAGTGTTGTGTGCGGGGCCACAATCTACAGGGTTGGCGGTTCAAATTCAGCAGCAGCTCTCCAGGAGCAAGGCTGGGCTTCCGACTCCCACCAGGCCAGTGATATGGAAAAAGAACTGTAAGAGACCCCAAGAAAATGATTTTTAAAAAACCCAACACACTGTGGGTGGGAGGGCGGGGTGGGGGAGAGGGTGAGGAGGCGATGTAAGTCCCCCAAAAAACTTTCAGAAGTCCCCTCACCCCCATGTACTGTGGCTGTAGGGCTCTGGGGCGGAGCCTAGGACTCACCACAGGACACGCTCTTGGCTCCCCAGCCGACCTGCCTGCCCAGTACAGCAATGACCTCCCAGAGGGCCCTGTTGCTCCTGCCCCCCACAGAGGGAAGACCCCACCAGGACGCCCTTGTCCTAAGGACTCCCCTTGCCCCAAGATGGAACCCCCCCGACCTCTCCCTCTCTCCATCCCTACCTCTTGTCACCTGTCTTCCCTCTGTGAGCCCACGGCCAGACCAGCCTCCCCACCTGTGTGACCTGGCTGTTCTCCGTGAGGCACCCCCCAGGATCTCCTCCTCCTGCCATGTTCCGTCACCCATTAACAAGTGATGCCAGACCCCACAGGCCCATTTCTCTGCTCTCCTGACAGCAAATCCCCTTGAAAGTACTGTCTCTGCCTGCTGGCTCCATCCTGACCTCTGCCCTGCTGGTGTCACCAGTTTCTGGGTGGAGGGTCTGCTCTGCCCGGACTCGATTCATCTCTGGTTTGGCACCGGAGGCCATGGGTGCTCCCGTCCTCCCCCCCCCCTCCCCACCCCACATACTCCTGATGCTCCCTCTTCTTCCAGGGCAGACCTCTGATCCTGGGGGCCAGGGCCCAGTCCTGGGGACCGGGCGCTCTCCATCCTCACTGCCCCCCTTGGGGGCAGCAGGGTGACCCTTCGTGGCTCTCCTGGATTCAGAACCAACCCTTGAACTCCAGATGACCCGCCTGACCCATCTTCCGCAAGCCTGCGCTCGCCCGCCGGCATGTGGTAACTTCACCCTTGGGTAGCTCCGGGCATCCACCTGGCCTCTCAGTAACCCCGCTTGGCTCAGGAACCCCCTACTTCATTCAGCCTTGATTTGTCCTTTGTGACTCTCACATGGGATGTTGACCTGGGCCGCCTCGCAGCCCCTCCTTCCCCCGTCACCTCCCAGGGCCCTCCAGACCACCTCGCACCCCGCGCCGTTCAGCGCCCCCCACCTCTCGCTTGCCTGTTCACTGCTCGTGCCCTCCCTCGCTCCTGGCTTGGAATTCACAGGCCACACGCTTCAGCGGTTCAAATGTGCGGCTGAGCGCGGACTTGCCCGCAGGCTATTCTCCACCTGGCCGTGCCAAGGGGACGGACACTGACGCCGCTGGAGCACTGGTGTCAAAATTGGCGTATGGTGCCTACCACCTCCCCCCAAAAAACCCCGATAAAAACTGGAACTTGCCGCCATCGAGTCAAGGCCACCTCACGGTGACCCTGCCCAGCAGAGTAGAAGTGCCCCTTATCGGTTTCCCAAACTCTGACGGGAGTAGAAAGTTGCATCGCTCTCAGGAGGAGCGCCTGGTGGTTTCACACTGCTGAACTTGCAGTTAGCAGCCCAATGTGGACCCGCTACGACCCCAGGGCTCCAGAAAACACACGAAGCATGCATACAAGGAGCCCCAGAAACCAATAGAATACTCCGTCTCCGGTGACAGAAGGCGAGGAGACTCTCAACTCCCGTCATCCCAGTCTCGGGGACCTACAGGGGCAACCCCCTATCCCTTGTTGGAGGGCCGCTCTGTGTGGAAAGGGACTGAGGGCAGCCGGCACTGCGTGTTTGTTTTACACACACACATGCGCTTAAAAATGTTTGTGGGGTGGGGTGAGCCCCGGTGGCGTAGTGGTTGTGCGCGGGACTACGGCCCACTGGGTTGGAGGTTCAATTCCAGCTCCCAGGAGCAAAGGCTGGGCCTCCTAGTCCCACCATCTGAGGGCAGTGATGCCTAAAAAAAAAAAAAGAAAAAAAAAAAAAGAATCACATCATTGTGAATGAGGGGGTGTGCTGAGTGGGGACCCAAAGCCCATTTGTAGGCAATACTTCCCCTTACAGAAGGGTTGTGGGGAGGAGAGGAACCAGTCAGGGTACAGTGTAGCAACAATGGAACATACAACTTTCTTCTAGTTCTTTTTTGTTTGTTTGTTTGTTTGTTTTGGGGCATCACTGCTCTCCAGTGGTGGGAGTAGGAGGCCCAGCCCCACTGCTGGAATTGAACCTCTGTCCCAGTGGGCCGCAGTCCCCGCACAACCACGACGCCACCGGGGCTCAGCCCTCTCTTCTAGTTCTTAAATGTTTCCTCCCCCCCATTATCATGATCTCAATTCTACCTTACAAATCCGGCTAGACTGGAAGAGGTACACTGGTACAGATGGGAACTGGAAATACAGGGAAACTGGGACAGGTGATCCCTTCAGGACCAGTGGTGAGAGTGGCAATACCGGGAGGGGAAAGGGAAAGTGGGGTAGAGAGAGTCGATTACAAAGATCTACATATAACCCCCTCCCTGGAGGATGGACAGAGGAGGAGTGGGTGAAGGAAGACGTTGGGCAGTATAAGACATGACAAAACAATAAATTATAAATTACCAAGGGTTTGGGGAGTGGGGAGGGAGAGGAAGAACGAGAAACTGATGTCAAGGGCTGAAGTAAAAAGCAAATGTTTTGAAATGATGATGGCAGCAGGTGTACAATTGTGTTTGACACAGTGTATGTATGTATGGATTGTGACAAGCACTGTACGAGTCCCCAATAAAATGATATATTAAAAAAATAAGTTTGGGTGAGCCCCGGTGGCATAGTGGTTGTGTGCGGGACTGCAGCCCACTGGGATGGAGGTTCGATTCCAGCTCCACAGAGCAAAGGCTGGGCCTCCTACTTCCACTACCTGAGGGCAGCTATACCCCCCCCCAAAAAAAATAAGTTTGTGGGAAAGCGGAATTGTAAAACAAACGCTCCGTGACATTTTTTAGCCCCCTGGTAGATAAGGCTGGGTGATGCCACTCACCTCTTTGCCCAACCCCCTCAAATGGCCTTCCATCTTGAATTTCTTTTTTTTGGGGGGGGGCATCACTGCCCTCTGGTGGGAGAGGGAGGCCCAGCCTTGCTCCTGGAGAGCTGCTGCTGGATTTGAACCACCAGCCCAATGGGCCGCAGTCCCGCGCTTAACCACTGTGTCACTGGGGCTCAGCCCCGACCTCTCATCTCACAACAAAGCCTTTTACCACCCGGACGCCAGCCCGTTGTCCTCCCCACCTCTCTGACCCTGCCCAGGCCCTTCCAACTTCGGGGTCATTTCACTGATCCCTGAAGACGCCAAGCGCTGGCACCTGCTGCTCCCACTGTCCTCAGTGACTTCTGCAGAGCCAGGGGCTGCCTCCTCCCCTCCACCACGCTCCTGTCCAGGGGTCGCTCCCTGGACCTGCCTGTTTGGCTTTCTCCATGAGCGGGATGCAGGCTTCCCTTTTCGGGGGCAGCAGCTGCTGGGCTAGTGCATGCAGAGAAGCAGGCCCTCCGCACTCCCAAGTTTAACTCACCCCGTCAGAGTGCAGAAGAAAGGCCTGGTGATCGGCCTCCATAAAGAATACACACCACCCCACCTCCCACCTCTGTGGTCGTCAAGTCCAGCCCTCTGAGACTGTGTATGAGGGCAGTGTCCTCGCTGTGGTCTGTGGGGGACGGTGACCCAGAGCAGCATAGCTCCGACCGAGCCCGTGTGAGCATCACCCACTGCACGGACTCCATGGGGTGGGCGGCGGCAGCTACCTGTGGTCACCTGCCTGCCTCCGCCCCCGTCCGGGACAAAACCACCACCTGCCCTGCACCCTGTGATAGTCAGAAGTCACCCCGCGTGTTTGTTACTTTTTTGTCTGCCCTGCTGGCCTGCAGTCTCCCGAAGATGGACGGTTTGCCTGCCCCCTGTTCACTGCCCACCCCCAACACACACACACACACACACACACACACACACACACACACACACTAATACCCACACACACGCACACACAAATACATATCCACACATACACACACTCACAGACACACTCATACACACTGTGGTGGTCATGTGCTTATGTTAATTTCATGATTGAGATGTAGGGGTGGCGTCTAGCCTGTTCATCTGGAGATAGCCATTGAGTAGCCAATGAGGCCTCCGTGTGGGCATGGCTTTCTCCTGAGACTTCTGGGAAATCTCACGATATTTCCCTCGTGGAGAGGAGATGCCATCTCCCCAGTTGTTGGGAGTTAGTCTCAGAGACAACGAACTATGGAGAAGATAAGATGGCAGCATCCGAGGAGAGGGAGGAGCCGGAGGAAAAGCCACATAGCCTTGCCCTGATGGAACCAGACCTCTAACCTGGAGAAGCCACCTGGAGAAGGAACTCACGTGAGTTCCTTCTACCACCACTGGATGCTGTTGATGGACCCTGAGCCCTGGAAGCGAGGAGCCATAGGGAGACCCCTGCCGGCACTGGGACTCTGCACCCACTGGCCTGTGACTTCATGAGTTGGAAGGAGACTTTATGGACTGATGTCGGGCATATGGGCTAATATCAGACTTATGACTTTGAACCGGACTGTGCTGAGATGCTTTCTTAATGTCCCATTCCTCTTGTATATAAACCGTACCCTTATATCCATATATGAGTCTATGAATTTGTTCCTCTAGTCTACCCAGACTAACACCCCCCCACACACACTAATACCCACATGTACATACATTCACACACACATTCACATACTGATCCATAGCCACACATACACACATTTACACAGATACATATCCACACACACATATATCCACATCCACATTCACAGACACTCATACCCACACATACACACACTAATACATACCCACACTTACAAACACACTAATACATATACACACATTCACACACACACAAGGACATGCCCACACATACATTCACACGTACGCACTAATCCACACACACACACACATACATGTCCACATGCTTACACATACACTAGTACTCACACATGTACACATTCTCATACTCACACACGCACACATGGAAGCGGGGGCGGGGCCTCTCGGGAGGGGGCACAGTACCTGTGACGAGGCCCGCCGTGAAGTAGAGTTGGCTGAGCGTCCTGGAGAAGGAGCTGGCCACCATGCCCAGGCAGGCCAGCACGCCCCCCAGCATCACTGTCGGCCGGCAGCCAAAGCGCCCCACCAGGACGCTGCACAGGGGCCCTGTGGGGCGGAGAGACGCGGTGCTGCAGGGGACAGCCATCCAGGGCACAGGCCCTTGAGCCTGCAGGCCCGGCCTCCGTTCCCATCCTGCCACAGGCCGGCCAGGTGGCCCAAGCAAGTCTTCATGGGGCTTGGTGCCTCTGTTTCTTCCCCTACGGAGGGAGAGACCAGCCCCATGGATAGCTGACCAGCTGGGCTGTGAGGGGCTGACCCAGGCCACAATGACTGACCTGGGTTGACCAGTGTGGACATCTCCCAGGTCTGCTTTGCAAGGAAGAGCTTGGGGGAACTAAAGTCATGCCGGACATCCCTAACCCTCCTGCTCAATGGGGGTGGCGTGGGAGCTGTCCAATGAGACCCCTGTTCTCTTCCACTCACACCCCCAGCTGTGGATCCCCCACCCCCACCTTGTTACCCTGTCCAGTTCGAGGCCCGGATGTCTGGCTATGCTGTACTGCTTGCAGTGCCCGGGGGACGGTCTGAAAGCCTCTGGAGTAGGGTGGGGCGTGTTTTTCCCTCCCCCTCCCCAAGACCTTTCACCCAGACTTTTGGTTTCACTTGGAGCGTGGCCCGATCTTCCCACTTCCAGCCTGAGGTGTGTTCTCACCCCCAGAGGCAGGGATCAGCAGGAAGGAGCCAGTCCAGGGCGGCTGCTCCCAGGGCCCCATGCACCGAGCACCCTGCCTGCCAACCAGCATAATTAGCTTCTGCAGGGCTACGCTCCCAAGTGATTCCACAGACGGGGACAGTGGGTGTTAGTTTGGGGAGCTCAGAGTAGTATGAATATGTAAGGATGGAGGGAGTGAGGCACCCATTTCCGGAGATAATTAAGCAGCCGCTAGGGACTATGCAGCTTTTGAACGAGGGGTGTGGCTTTTGATGGAACAAGGCCATTGACTCACCCAGCTCTAGTCCAAGAATGTTCCCTTAGTAAAAATGACATTGAGGGACGGGGTAGAAGAAAGGGGAAACCAACGCAAGGATCTACATATAACCCCCTCCCTGAGGGATGGACAACAGAAAAGTGGGTGAAGGGAGACATCGGGCAGTGCAAGACATGACAAAATAATAATTTATAAGTTATCAAGGATTCGTGGGTGGGGCGGGGAGTAGTGGACAAATGAGGAGCTGGTACCAGGGGCTCAAGCAGAAAGCAAGTGTTTTGTGAACGATGATGGCAGCACATGTACAGAAGTGCTCGACACCAGGGATAGATGTGTGGATTGTGATAAGAGTTGTATGTGCCCCGATAAAGTGATTTTTTTAAAACAGTGACATTGGGGAAAAGTCCTGAGTCATCATGATTTGGGTGTGGGGACTGGACTCCAGCCAGTTTTATAGCAAAGGGCGCTGGGTGGAGCCTGGCTGCAGCTGCTTTGACCAGAAACCACCAGTAAGGCGGCCTCGGGAGTCCTGGTACTCTGGACACACTCTCTTCTTTTCAAAGCCGGTGTGCCTGGGAGGGGAATCGAGGCACGGGCTGTGGCCATGCCCCTCTGCCTGCCAGCAAGATTTCTCCCTGTACCCAGCATAACCAGCCTGGCAGGCCGGAAGGCCGTAGTGGGCTGGGCCAGGCTCCCACCCTCCCAGGGCCTGAGCTCGTGTCTTGGGCGGCAGACTGGGGGGGTCATCCCAGGCATGGTGACCTCCTTCTTAAGTCCAGGGAAAGGGGTGGCAGGGAGGTCACCAGGGAGCTGAGGGCCAGGCCCCTCCCAGGTGGCTGAGTGTACAGTTTGTATGGACCGTGCCCAGAGCAGCAGGCCCTGGCACCCTGAGCTGGGGAGAGTCCTCCTGGGGCAGCTGGCTGCCCATCCCCAGTGGTTGCGTCAGGATGGGGGCAGTCACATTCCTGAAAAAGCCACCAGGAAATCTGTGTGTGTGTGTGTGTGTGTGTGTGTGTGTGTGTGTGTGTGTGTGATCTTGAGCATGCTTGTGGAAGAGAGTGAGGTGCCCAAAGAGGGAGGAGGGCTGTTTTTCCTGTCTCCCGAGCCCTCCCGCCCCTCCCCTCCACAAGGGTTCTGGGGGAGAGGTCCTGCCTCCACCCCAAAGCCTGCTGGTATCCCAGAAACGATTGGGACTCGCAGCCCCAAGCACCTCTCCAGCCCTGAGCATTCCCGAGGGGAGTCCCCGTTGGGGTCCCCCCACATCCCACGGGGTCAGGGGGTTGGGTGCTGACGAGCACCTCCATGCTGCAGAGGGGGAAACTGAGGTTCAGAGAGATCACCCAGCTGCAGCATCCAAGAGATTTGGTTGGTGGACGCCAGCCCTGATTCCGCAGGGAGCCCAGCAGACCGAGGGCCTGGCCTGTGGGGCCACAACCCGGACCAGCTGGGTTCCTACCAAGGGGCTGGCCCTGCGGGAACTAGGTGAAATCATCAAGGGTTACCCCACAGGGCAAAGTCTGGGCCCTCAGGGCGAGTCCAGAGGGCTGGGAGCCACGGCTCCCTCCTGCCCCGGCCTAGCCCAGCCCTGGCTGCTCACCTCCGGCGTGGAGCACGGCCATGAGGATGGAAGGGAACCAGGACGTCTCGCTGTTGCTGGCCTGGAAGTCACGTTGCAGCTGCGTGAAGAAGACGCCGGTGCAGGTGGGGAAGCCCAGGGTGAGGCCCTGGCTCAGCACGGAAGCCAGCAGCACTGCCCAGGCCCAGCTGCCCTCCTGGTGCTCCAAGGTGCGGGACATCCCTGGTGCCCTCTACCGCTGCCAAGGCCACCGCTGCCTGGGGCTCCTGCAGAGGGGGCAGAAGGGAGCCGGTCAGTCTTTCCTCTGCTCACTTGCTACCTCCCCCGGGCGGCTGAAACCCGTGTTTCCCTCCTGCCTCTGACCTGGGTAGCACGGTGGGGCACCGCCCCTTGGAAGGTGGCCAAGGGCCCACACAGCGGCCCTGACATCTCCTTTGACCCCCTTTCCAGGGCAGGCGGGTTGGGCAGGACATGAATAGGTCAAGTCGGGCGGGATGGGTGGGGGAGGTGAGGGGGTCTTCTGGCTGGTGGCTCCAGGGGCTTGAAGGTGGGTGGACATCTCAGGCCCGTCTTGCCTCTCTCCGCCCCCAGCTCCTCCACCCTTATCACAACAGGCACTCAAGGGCAGCATACAGAATGGACCTGACTGCCGGGCCAGGGTCCTCCAAATGTCCTCGGGGCACACAGAACCGTTTCTGTCCAGCCCTCCTGCACCCTGCACCGACCTGGAGAGTGTCCCATCAGCAACAAAGTCCGCTGTCGCTGTCGGGGCTGTTGCAAAGGCCAGGTGAGCAAGCTGGGGTAGGGTGTGGCCTTGTCACACCCACAGTGAGTGACCAGGCATCCTGGGGTGGGGTGGGCGAAGTGAAACCATCCTGCAACCAGGAGCGTTCAGGGCCACATACCTGTGCTGCCCAGCGACCTGCAGGACTTCCCGCTCTGGACACGCCCAGCACACACACACACACACACACACACACACACACACAGATACACTGTCACAGGGTCCCTAACTCTGCTGGAGAGTTTGACTGCTGGGCTTCCCCTCTGTGGACACACCTCGAATACATACACTCATCCTATACAGACACTACACACACACACATGAAGTCATGTGCACGTACAAAACAGAGAGCTACAAACACACACATACGCACATCCTCCATGCACACACACCACACGGGCCCACAGACCCACACACACAAGCAGGACACATACAGACACATGCCATGCAGACCACGCACATACAGACTCACACCCACACTCGAGGCACATAGGAGGCACGCTCACGTGCAGAGGCGAGCACGCACATGCAGCCACATGCACGGACACGCCCAGAGACGCTCAGCCACAGACGCACGTGTACACAACCTGCACACACTACCCCGGCGTTCAGACACACACACACACGCACAGACGTGCCTACAGTATCAGAGCTTACATTCTGAGCAGCCAGTCTGCAGATGACAGGGAAAGCCCACAATCCATCTGCAGAGTCCCCAGGGGCCCGAGGCGCCGGTGACTTCCTTCCTGGGGATCCTTCCCCAGGGACAGGAACCCTGGTGGTGTGGTGGCTACGCAGTGGGCGGCTGGCCACAAGGTCCGCAGTTTGAAACCCCCAGCGGCTGGCTCTGCGGGAGGCGGGCGAGGTTTCCTCCTCCTGTGACCATGTCCAGTCTCAGAAACCCACAGGGGCAGTTCTTCCCTGCCTGACAGGGCCACCAGGGGTCAGAGCCGACTCAATGGCAGTGAGTTGTTTTTAAAAAAATAAATAAATAAATTGCAGGGGCTGAGCCCCAGTGGCGAAAGTGGTTGAGTGCGGGACTGCGGCCCGCAGACTTGGCGGTTCAAATCCAGCGGCGGCTCTCAGGAGCGGCACTGGGTAGCACCCACGACCACCAGAGGCAGTGATGCCCACACACACAAAAACAACAAAAATTAATTAGGGAAAAAAATTAATTAGGGATGTGAACAATCTTGCCCTTAAGCAGAGGGCATTGTAGTGGATTCCCACTGAGCCCCAGGCTCCAGCCCACCGAGGGGCCAGCCTGCGGGTGTCTTTGAAGAAGGTCACCTTACTGGAGGTCCCAGAGTCACGGTCCCTGACTGCCTTGGTCGGAGGCCCTGCGCCCATCATGTAAGCTCTTGTAGGTAACGTAATGTCCACGCTTCAACTGAGGCCCAGTTCCTGCAACTGTGCTAACAGCTGTTCCTGTGATGTGTCCGTCCGTCAGCTGCCAACCTTGCTCCTGTGACAGTCTCCTTTCTTGTCCCCCCCCACCCCGTGTCCTTTTTAAATCTCAGCAAACCCTCGGACCCCACAATGACCTCCTGTTCCTGACCCCCGCCTCTGGGGGTCACATGAATATCTCTTTGTCTTGTGTAAGACTTCACAAATGTTCTCCCTAAATTATACTCAAGATGGGGGGTGGGGGCTCTTCCATACCCTAAAACAATATTTACCCAATGCATATTTACATGCAGACAAGTCTGGATAGATCGACAGACAGGGGTAGACATGGGCTATCCAGAAACAGACACATACATAGCTAGATGCCCAGGACACAGACCTCCCAGTGTCCACTGCCACCCCTCGGCCACTCCCCCTCATCCTAGAGTGGGCGGAGCCAGAACCAGCCTTTCCAGGGCGAGCCCTCCTCCCACTGCCCCTGGGGACCCCTCACCTCGCTGACCCTCAGGGCTCCGGGCTGAAACCGCAGGGAAACCTGGCTTCCGTTAGTCCCACTGACTGCACAGGCTGCTGATCGCACGGCCGCCCTCAGGTTCTAGAAGATCGGCACAGCTCAGGAAACAGCCAGAAATATGAAACTCCCTCTTCCTGTCAAAGCCCAGCGCCCCACACCTTCCCCTTAGGCCCAGGAGCCTGACAGCAGCACCTCGGCCAGACCCGCCCTCCATTGCCTCCAATCCCTTCTCCTCCGGCTCCCTCCCTCCCCAGAGGGTCACACCCCCACCCCACTCCCACCCCAGCGGGAGGGAGCCACGCCACTCATCGAGCTCCAGGCTGTCTGTTTGGAAGCATGGGGTGGGGGGCGGGGGGATATGCGTGTGTCCTCGGCTACCTGCATGGGATAGTGGGTCCAAAAGAGATCCCAGCCGTGACCCTTGCCAGGGCACATGCCCTCTGCCTGATGGAATCTGGCCTCTTCCAGAGTTTCTGTGCCCTCAGGGATGGAAAAGGCGAGGCCACTTGGTCCTTTCTGGGAGGCCCTGGGGCTCAAGCCTCCTCGGCCCTGGGTGGGGGTGGGAGTCCGCCACTTTGTCCTCTTCCTCCTAGAAGGACCCCCGCCCTTCCTCTGACCACCTCAGTACTTCCGTCACAGCCAGACACCTCCAGGCCCCACCCGAGGCCTCTCCCCCCCTTCAAGATGGGCGGTATTCCTTTGCTGCAGCCAGCCGCCATTGATCCCGGCTGGACAGAGGGGCACAGATGTGGCGAGGGGACTACACTGGTACTTCTGGACATTCCCCCATCACTCCTCCTGCCCCTTCCTTGGAAAGGCCAGCCTTAGCATGTTTCTTCAAGAGTCTCCTTTTGAGGCGCTCACCTCTTCTGGGAGAAAGACTGGGGTTTCTACTCCTGCAAATCGTGGCAGTCACGCAAACCCACGGGGACAGTTCCATCCCATCCTGCAGGGTGGCCAGGCATGGACTTGAGGGCACTGTGTTTGGTTCTGGGGGGGGGTCTTATCTCTTCTCCTGTACCCCCTTCTTCTCTGCAACTTTTCAGGGCCTGGTTCTTCACAACTGGCCTCCCCCCAGATCTCAGGAGGCTGCCGTTCAGTGGTGTCACCTACAACCCCTCAAACTCCAGGGACAATCAAAGGCCAGGAAACTCTTAGCCCCTTGACTCTGCTTATGCCTGCTGGACCGACCGCAGCCTTCCTGTGGGAGCCCCTCCGCCCCC
>PVJH01039507.1:0-16349 GCA_004026705.1 Nesogale talazaci | reverse complement strand
AAGTTGGATTCTCCCCTTGATTGAAGACAGAGGACAGTTGTGGTTCCCATGCCATTTTTCTTTGAATCCAACAAAAGAGGTAACATAGACATCTGAGATACCTTTTAGTCTTGCATTAAAATGGCCTAGAAAATCCCCAATTGGAAACCACTGTTGCATTTTGACTTTTATTAAAGGAACCTTAAAAAGACTAAGGCAAGTATATTGCTCACAGAACTTGCTGGCATCCACCAGTGGCAATGGCAAGACGTGCTTAACATGTTTCAATGGAAAGAAATCCAGGCATATATGAACTGGAAATCTAGTACCAATAGATTTTTACTTATCTTACTATATAACACTATCCTATTATATAATACAAGATGATAAACTTGTCCATTTTACTTTGCATGTAAACTTCTAGGGAGAACCAATGCTCCATGTCTTGCCCTGATAAAATAAGGAATGAAAATATAATTATATATTAATTAGCTCAGTTGTATTTCTAGTATGATCCTACCTTTCAGGTTCATGACAGGGAAATTTGTGCAAGTCTGCAAGATAGGATTGAGCTATCTTAAAGAAACCAGGCAAATTGTTAAAACTGTAAATGCTTTTGTTACTGCATGTTTCTTTGTGGTGAGTAGAAAAAATATTTATATTTGTATACAAGGATTGACATAGTAGAGAATACCTTATTCACTATTTAAAATGACTCAAATTAAAAGTCCCTTGTGTATTACTGATGATTGTAGATCACAATGCTTCAGGTAAATTTGGCAAGATTTCAGAAATGTTCATTAGAATCTATAACATCCTGACAGTATGATTATTATATTTTAAGCAGCATAAGTAAATGCACATTCTTTAATGTTGCAAACAATGAAAGATTCAGCTCTTTTTCATTGCAATACTGTTAATCCTGGAATAAATTTATCCAAGCATTAATAATAAGTCACAAGCTCCTTTCTCTGACTCATATGGTTGCCAGTGCAGAGAAATGATTGATTGGGCTTTTGGGAAAAATATCTGTGTAGAGACTCCATTTAAACCATTGATTTTAGCAAGACTTCAGTCTAGAATACATGGAATACATGTCATATAAACCTTCATAACATGGCAATACTTCAGACTCATCAAGAAATGTTACTCTAAATCTTTACCTTGAGGGATTTTAAGTATTATCATGACCATTTGTCTTCTATACATCATTTAATTTATACGTGTTCACAATGGCACATGAGAACCCGAATAGTTCAATTTTGTGTACCAATTTTGGTATTCACAAGAATTAGTATACCCACTTTTAGAATATACAAAGTTAGTTTACATAAGACTGTAGTGGGGGGTAAGCAATTTATGCAAGTGAATCTGTAAATTTATAAAAGTTATTTGATTGAATGTAATGAACTGAATTGGAATCCTAATATAATTTAAAAATTAAAAATTGCATCAAGTATAAAATTGTAGATAGTACAGGCTGAGCCCCTGTGGCATAAGTGGTTGAGTGCCGGACTGGGACCCGCAGGCTTGGCGGTTCAAATCCAGCAGCGCCTCTCAGGAGCAGCACTGGGTCACTCCCACGACCACCAGTGGGCAGTGATGGCAAAAAACTTGTATATGGTACAAATACAAATAATGTATCCAACATGGTGGGATTAGGCTTCTAGTGGTTCAATGATGAGAATACTTTTCATATTGTAGGAACATGAGTCAAACATTTTTAAAAAATAGCCACGAGAGGGAGGCAGGCACCTGTTATCTGCATGCCAATTAAATGATACTCTCCCTTCACAACTAGGCAGGAACACGACTCCCTCCTCCCTGTTGCAATTTCTGTTATGTTGACTTCACGCTGTTGGATTCTGTGATTTCTGTACCCCTTCTCACTGCTCCATGTAAATGATCCCTCAGGATAGTCTGCTGGTCCAGCTGCCAGCTAGGAAAAGCAGTGCTATTCCTCCACAGTCCATAATCCCCTCATAATAGTACAACGCCTCTGAAATCGGCTCCAAATCAGTTTTGGAGTAACTCAGACATACATATTTACTAATAAGAAAATAGTATATATATATTATATATGAATATATAATATATATAATATGACTTCAAAATATTCAGATATATAATAGAACACCCACATATAATTATAAAATCCCTAAATTACCTAGATCATTACAATAAGCTAATTATCTAATTTCATGCCCTTCTTTATATCCAGGTTACAGAAAAATGAGTTTTAGTTATATAAAACATATTTAGACTATGTTCTCTTTTAACATTACTGTAGTATTATCTTAATACTGGATTCTTGAGTGAATTTTGGTTTTCTTATTGAATTATATTGTTAGGAAATTACCCAACCCGAAATGGTAACCAGGAAACATATGGGGATAGCACCGACTCTTGACAGCTCTTTTGCAGCTCTCGCCCTTATAAGTGAATATTGTAAAGCAACACAAGATAAATAGGATCATTCTATTTTGAATCTTCTAAATAGTTGCAATCGTTCAGTAATGATCTCTTACTGATCATGTCTATATGAAATCTCTGAAAAGAACAAGCACATCTTAACTTCCAGGGAATCTGAGAAGTGTACTTGCTTTAATTAGTTTTAAATAATTCAATCTTCTATCCCAATATGGTAGTTGGATGAGTTTATGTCAATTTGATATTAGCATTCAACAGCACAAGAAATTGGACAGTGCAGAAAATGCAGCATTAAGATTGGAGGAAATCTCATTAAAAACCTGTAATATGTACTTAATCCAACCATACTAGGTGAAAGATATGAGGACTATAAGCACTTGGGGAAGAAGACCAAAATCGCAATGTTCACAACTGGACCAATAGACCAATAAACAGCATAATGATAAATGGAGAAAAGGCAGAAATTGAAAAGAACTTTAATTTGCTTGGATCTACAATCAATGCCCAAAGAATCAGCAGTCAAGAAATTACAAGATAAATGAACTTCGCAGATCTTTTCAAAAAAGGCTTCTTCAAACTGTTGACTAGCAAAGATGTTTCTTCGAAGATTAAGATGCCCTTGGCTCAATCCATGATATTTTTATATATTTTAATGATGGTATTGTCAAAAAATACTGACAAGACAATGGACTGCCAGAAGAAAAAGAATGTCTTATATGGGAGGAAGCACAGCCAGAAAGTTCTGTAGAAGTGAAAATGGTAATAATTTTTATCACACATGGGCCATGTTATTAGAGAAACAATTCCCAGAAAGGGACATGATGCATAGTAAAATAGAGGGTCAGTGAAAAACAAGGTCTGCAGTGTGATATATTGACAAAATGGATGAAAAAATGGGCTCAAACATAACAACAATAGTATAAACTATAAAGAACTCAGAAGATGACAGGCTTTGCAGGTAGAATCTGTGCTTCAAGACCAACTGGACAGCACTGAGCAAGAACAGACCAATTGTTTGAGAGCTATATAAGAAACTAGAAAAATTACCTGTCATTGTCAGATTGAACCTCTATAGTCATTTGGAAACAATTGCAGACAAATGCTAGAAAACCCGCCATGTGGAAATAACAAGTTACAAGTTATAACTAAGGATATTCACTTCAAATTAAAGTAAACTTATATTCTTGTCCATTGTTCTAGTTATACAGGAGCCAGAGAGGTCACAAGGCAATTTGAGTGACAGTAAAACAAGGTCTGTTGCTTCTGGTGAAGCACACCACAGTAATACTAGTGAAACCCATCAATATGAGCAAATTCCTTTACTCCTCTGAATTTAAATTATTCATCAGAATCAATTATGTTCTAATTACAGAGCTAATAACCAGAATATTTGACTATAGAAATAGTGTATCATTATCTGAATCATTTCATCAATTTGTGGATAAAATTACACTGGAAGCAATCTGAAATCCAACCTGGTATATTCTAGGAAATTTTTCACATCGAAAATTTGAAGTAGGTCTTTATGCTTTGCTCCTTGGGTTATATTTGGTAGTAACGACAAATGATTCCACAATTGTATCATATGTGAATTATCTTTAAAGGGTGGAACCCACCCCCCTCAAAGAAAAATGGCAAGGACAACGGTAATGAGGTACATGAATTTCTTGCAGATTTTATTCAGTTTGATACATAAATCAGATGACTGTGAATTATCAACAGGTTTTGTCAAATTCTAGCATGGTAGTCCCACAAATGTTTATAGAGAACCTCATTACCAACAAGAAGTGATCTGAGAAGAGAGCACGCTATTGACCAACGGGTCAAGAACCTTACCCTGAATATCACCTACACTGACAACAAAAGAAGAATAAAGACAAAATCCATGAAGAGGCAGGGAGTGGACTGTGTCCACAGAATAAGAACTGAACACATCAAGGCAGCACCCTTGCCAGCAGAACTAATGATTTGTAACATTCTCCTGTTCAGGACAGAAACTGAAGGGGTTTCATAACTCCCTGTGATAGGTAGGTTTGTTGTGCAAGCATGGCCAAAGAAGATAGGTAGGTTTATTGTGATGACATGGTCAATGAACCAAGTATGATCAATTGAAGGGTGGAGTTATAAGTGGCTTGGGGACCCTCACCTTTTCTCTCTTGCTCTTGGACCTTCCAACCAGCTGACTGCCTTGTTTGTCCTGTCTCACCATCAGCAAGCTACACTACTCGTGGAACACCTAATCTGTGGACTGTCTCGCTGTGAGTTGAGGTTCCTTCAAGCCCTGCTTCACCATGCTTCTGGAATATACATCTCTTGAGCTGGGGACTGTCAGACCCTGCCATGTGGCTGACTGCTGGTGACCTGCCTTGCTCTTTGCTGCTTATGGCTCTACAGAGGCCTACTTAGCAGCCCTCAAGATTTGAAGGACTGCCAGTCTTCTAGCTGTCTCATGGGAGTGAGTTGCACTGAGACATTTGTACTGCTTTATAGATTAGTTGACTGTTTATTTCTTAAATTAGATATCTTTCAATCTATATAAATATATAGAGAGAATTTTTAATGTCCTATTTTTTTTCTCTAGAGAATCCTGTCTAACACACTCCCCTAACACCATGAGATTTAGGTCCCAGATATCATGGCCACAGGAGAACCTCAAAGGCCTGGTTGATGTGAAAGGTACTGGAAGCAGAGATCAGGGAGGCTCAGCAGAAGGCAAACTCATGATTTAAAGCCCAGACCTGACTTTATCCCGGGCACACCTGCTCACTGACAGCAGAATGAACACAGGCATCTCCTCTTTTGAAATCTGCAATGATCATTGCTCGGTTTTCTATACATGATAATAAGCACGCTGTTTGCTTTGCCAATATAGTATAAAATGTGTGTCCTGCTTGATTGCTTATGAATCTGTAATTGGGCTCCAAGAATTTTATAGACAAATTAAAGAACAATGGACCATTTGTATGAAGTTTTAGAAGCCCCTTCTTAAATGGTGGTGGTTCATTCCTTTGTGTGTCCCACTTGTTCAGAGTAGTCTAATGGATTCCTGAGAGTTTGAGGTACACATCATCTGTATATGCAATGCAGATAAGTAAACAAGGAAATTCAGAAGTGTAGTTCATATTGCTCAGAAAGTGCATAATTGGTATTTTCAGCATCTTTGTATGTTTTAATCTCACTGAGTAAACATTAGAGTGACTGTGGAAAGAGCAGTGTTGTCTTATCAAATGATTATTCTCATATCATCAAGTCAATTCTGACTCATCGTGACCCTATAGGAGAAGTTCTATCTGTTCGGTGGATTATGACACTATACCTATTTACAAGGGTAGAATGTCTCATCTTTCTCTAAGAGAGTGAAGCACACAAAGCAGAACTCAGACCAATTTATAATACTGCTATTCATCCCTCAAAATATATACACTTTACACTCCTCTCATGATCTATTCTGGGATGGTAAATAATAGTATGTGATCTCTGTGATGCTCTGTCTGAACTCAAATGATTGAATGGCATTTTTTCACTGGTGTGAAGTAATCAAGAGCAACTCCATCAGGGGTCCTGAGATAGGCATAAAGAGATCTCAAGTAGTTCAAGAGTGCGTGGGTGGTAAGATAGCACTGCGGCTATCTAAGGAGCATCTCATCTCAGATATTTTTCATTGCAGTGGAGTGCCTAGATTTAGTCATTTGGCAAAGTTACTAGTCTCCACTTTTCTCTCTCCATTACCAGTTTAATTTTGTCACCTTCTAGTGCAAGCAGAATAAATGCAAAGTTACTCTATTTCAAGCATAGTCAAAGCATCCAGAATATATTTTCACATTCCACTGCCTCTTTTTTTGTTTCTTGCATCAATAAATACAGGACACTTCTCTCACCTTTCAGCCTTAAATTAAATTGTGGTGAAATTTTTGACAAAAGCATTCCAGGATTTCACAAACTTCCAGCCTCTTGGTAATTAAATGGGGCCTATCTTGTAGATTTGAGGTCATTCTGTACATCCTGTGCGTTCTCAAAAATACATAGATGAGGAGACAACTCATAATTACTGAGAGATACTAGAATAGGAAATGAAAACTCAGGAGTTGTGAACAGTCAGAAGCTGTAATTCTGTAGCTAATATCAGCATGGAAAGAAGTTGCGAGGTGCCTGAAACAAGCATTGATGGCAATGAAAGAATAGTATGCATTAGAGAGGAAAACTATACACTGCATTCAGACACCAGTTATACTTGGGAAATATAAATGCAGGGAAATGCCAGCAGGGAGGTAAAAATGACATTTGGGGGATAAAAAACTGTGTACTCAGATACTCCCCATGATGCTAATTGCAATATTTCTTAAATAACAGAGCTATGTTTGTGACAGTGTTTTTCCTTTCCTTTCTTTTCTTTTTTCTGGAGATGTTGGCTGTGAGTCATGTCCTGAATTTCTCTGCTGGAACATTGAAAAAAAATTAACAAAAAACACTTTTGCTCTTTTCTCTACAGTACTGAAATGATATGGGGGTCAGGGTGGGGAATGAAATGTTGATTATATGGTATTATGAAAAGGGAGTAGGAAAGGATGATTCTATAAGCTCATGTTCTTGCAATCCAATTCATCAGTTGAAAATTCAAGCACGTGTCAAACAGGACAAGTTCTGCATGGTTGTAATTTGAAAGCACTATAGCCACTGATTCTTAAATTTATATTCCTTGTCTTTTTCTATTCTGAGGAATGCAGCAAGTTTAGTAAAATTTACTGCAATTTCAGTAGAAAGTAAATGGTACAGTAAATACTAGAAAAGAAGTAAAGGAAATATTCAAAATGCATATTTGAGAATTGTATACACAGTGAAAAAATAGATCCAATTATCAGTATAATGCTGATTATTATATTTTGACTTTAAATTCTTCATAAATCATAAGAAAAATCATTTTCTTTTTGCTTCCAATTTACTAAATGCATATTTTGCATGCTTACTGAAAAAATGTCACCAATAAAATTATTTTATCTTATATTCAAAAAGTAAATTTGTTGGGATGAGCCCTGGTGGTGTAGTGGTTGTGTGCTGGACTGTGGCCTACAGGGTTGGCGGTTCAAATCCAGCAACAGCTCTCCAGGAGCAAGACTGTGCCTCCTTATCCCACCAGGGGGCAGTGATGCCCACAAACACACACACACACACACACACACACACACACAAAAACCCCAAAACAAAAAAATAAATTTGTTATCACTCTCCTTATTAGGTTGTACTGTGTTATAAATTAAACTATAATTATTTGTTTTAGCTGTAAATAATAAAAAAATGTGCATATAAAGATTTAATTTGAAAATTGTCTTTAAAATACATAAAAATATATAGTAACACATCTTTCAAGGGTCATAAAATAATGATGGTTATAGCTATTTGGTATATAAAATAACTTGAATCTGGCTAATATTAATCATACAAGGAGGTAAATTGTGAGAAAACAGTGTTAAATTAAGTGCTCAAAAACACTTCTGAAAAAAAAAAAACAAAGGAAAACCCTTCTCATGTATGCTTCAGATTAGTTTGGTCCTCAGTGAATATGAGGGTTATTTGAGCCTAAGCACTGTATTCTACAGATACATTTTTATTCTCATTTGTCTTCTATTCTAGTTTCCCAAACCAAACCCACTACCATCTAATCCCATTTATATTTCCCCTATAGAGGTTCCCTGAGTTTGTGTGGAAACAGATGACTTCAACTTTCTCCCACTGAGTAGGTGGTGAATTTGAACTTGTGACCTTTTGAGTAATAGTTTTGGTTTTACCTGACATTGACAATTTTGTTAGTCTGGGTAGACAAGAGAAACAAATTCACAGACACTGATATGGATATATGGGAAAGGTATACATACAAGAGGAAGGGAATATTGAGAAAGCATCCCAACCCAGTCTAGTTCAAAGTCATAAAACTATCTGTGTGAGTTACATCTCATAAATTGTATACAAAAAAATTTACAATGTCATGTCCAAGATCATTTTTTAAAAATGTGTCTTCCACTTTTTCCTTCTGTTCTCATATTGCCTACTTAGATAGCAGTCAGTTGATGATAACTTTTTCAAAGATGGGGACTGAAGGGAACAAAAATGGGAGAGACCTTGTCCACAGTCAATAAGAAGTTGAGATCTGCAACCCAGAAACCCATGAAAACTGAGTGCTATTAAGTGTCAGATGAATTACCTTAAAAGTGACTCTTTGTCACTTAAGTAAATTGTTGAGAGTCCTGCCGTCCCATTCAGTACAATGACTGAAACCTTGTAAGATACCTAAGCCAGCAGATTTAGCTAAATAGTGTCTTGATTATAGACATAGAGATATCATTATTTTGGGTTAATTGTGACATACATTTTTGTTAAATAAAACATGCTTTTCATTTTGAGATAATTTTGACATATAATTAAATAATTATTTACATGGTTTCAAATAAATCTCAAAGCAACATAGCAGTAGTCTGTTCTAGTGTTTAATGAGAGTGCCTGGAATTTCCCACTACAGTTACACAGAAATCAGGGGTATGAGGTAATATCCTAAGAAAAGGAAATAAAACACACCTATTTCACCCACTTTTCTTCTCTTAACAGCCATTTGTGTCATATCAAAAATGCTTTGTCATTGAATCATTAAAGTGATGACAGAAATCTACAGGTTATCTGTCTCATATATACTTAATATTTAAGCACATACATAGATTTAGTTAAATAAGTGTGACTATATTGCTTTTGTTATTTGACATCAAGTTAGTTATGATTCATGCTAACCAAAATATCCATAGTCTCAAACAAAAATTATTATATGTTGTCTTCCTTGCCTATCACTCAATCTATAATTCTTTATTATTTTCTAAAGTTAATTGAAGTTGTTTGTCTGATGATCTACATATTCCATTTAAATACTTCTAAGTGTTTGCTACTGTAATTTCCCTTTAGAGTAGTTGTTCTCAACCTTCCTAATGCAGCAACCCTTTAATACAGTTCCTCGTGTTGTGGTGCCCCTCAAACATAAAATTATTTTCATTGCTATATCACAACTGTAATTTTTGCTACTGTTATGAATTGGGTGACCCCTGTAAAAGAAGCATTCGACCCTCCAAAGGGACCACAACCCACAGGTTGAGAACTGCTGTTTTCGAATTATCACAAGAAATGGAAGAGCCAAAAGTGAATAATAAGTCCAAATTCCAGTTTATTCTTTCTTGACTCACTTTTGTTTCACAGATACTAGTTTTTAATTATTTAAGATAAATTGTTATGTCTGAAACTGAAAGGACCCAGGGAAAAATTCAAGGGTCAAGTTGTAATGTTAAAAACCGCTATCAAGAAATATTGAATGATAAAAGAACCACCAAAAGAAAATGGATGGAATCACAGTCATTGTTCCAAAGGAACTAGTCAACATCCCATCCTTTCAGGTCGTAGCATGGAGTAGGAACCTATGGCATGGAAAGAAGCTCCAACTGCACTGAAACATCAGCCAAAAACTAGGCTCCAGGAATTGATGGAATACCAACTGAAATGAAAGGTTTCAACATGATGATGATGCACTGGAAGCACTTCCTCATAAAAGGTGCGATAAAAGGTGTGCCCAAGCAAGACAAAATCTATGGAAACAGCAATCCAGAGATCAAAAGACAGATTACATTAGGTAAATCTGCATAAGAACTCTTCAGATTGTTTGAAAGCAAAGATATTACTTTGAGGGCTAATGTGTGGCTGACCCAAGTCATGTTGTGTTCAATCACCCCCTATGATAGTTGAACAGTCAATATGGAAGACCAAGGTGGAATCCATCTATTTGAATTGTGGTAAATACAAATAATGAATGTACTATGAGTTGTTGAAATGACAAATATGTCTTGGAGGAAGTGTAGCTGGAATGCTCTTAGTGACAAGAATATCAAGAATTCATCATAAATACTCAGGATGTATTTTCAGCAGAAACTAGTCTCTGGCAAAGCACATCATACTTGGTAAAGTAGAATGGTGGTGGTAGTAGTAGTAGAAGAAGAAGAAAAAAAGAAGAAGAAGACCTTCAAGGGGATAGACTGATACAGTGGCTGCCACAGTGGACAACTCTAAAGATGGAGCAGGACTGGGCACTGCTTTATATTGTGCATGCGATAGCTATGCATAGATTCAGCCTCGATCACACCTAATAACATCTTCATTGTCAGTGAATGAAATAATTTGTCTGACCTCGTGTTCTCTCTTTCAATAGTTGTCACTTAGCCAGCAAATTACTTTCAACTTACTAGGACTCTATTTTTCAAAGCACACAGTACTTTTTTTTTTTTTCAGTAAATTGCCAATCTTTTCTTCCAAATGCTTCTGGGTAGGCTTAAACCTCCAACATTTTTGTCATCAACAAAACCATTGAGTGCATGTGTTTATTCAAAAGATATTTCATGAGTGGCATTTGTTTTGTGTGTTATTTATGGTAATAAAAGTTACTTTCTCATCCAGGACAGACGAACACTAAGTAGCTGACTTGCAATGACAAGACTGGCCAGTATTCTCAGTGGAAGGTACAGTAACAAAATGCCATTTTAACCTCTGCTTTGAATTTATAACTGTTAAACAATGGCAATAATTAAATTAGCCTTAATTGGGATCATACACAGCTTTCATCAATTTCATTTTGCCACTCCATGTAGGTGCTGATTGTGGAAGTACTGATACAAGATACTGATACACAGGCTGGTTAATCTCATGGAAAAAAACAGCTTTGTCCCCTTGTTGATCAGTGCATCTTCTTTAGTGGTTGCTATTAAATACACATTGACATTACACACATGGCCATATATTGTGTGTCGATTTCTAAAACTACTCTATATATTTATTTTCTAGACATTCTTTTAATAGACAACTTTATCAGTCTCCAAATGTCATACCCCATTTCGGAACATTTTTTCAAATAGTTAATGCTGACCATAATCTATGTTCATAGTTACCCAAGATGCTTTTCCTTTTTAAAATTTTTTTTTGGGGGGAGGCATCACTGCCCTCAGCTGGTCATGGGAGCCACCCAGTGCTTCTCCTGAGAGCTGCCGCTGGATTTGAACCACCAATCCCGTGGGTTGCAATCCTGCACTCAAATACTTACGCCACCAGAGCTCAGCACGAAGCTGTAAACCTAGCAAATTTATCAGCTGTGCCTATTGAAAAACCTTCTCAGCTCTGCCAACTGACTAGATTTTCTCCATCAAATCTTTAGAACAGCTAAATTAAGTGTAAACTCACACACACCGCATGGAATATACACTGCCCACTACATCCTTACACGTGTTGAACACCAAAGCTCCTGGAATTTCTAGATCACATAGTCTAGTAAAAAGTGAGATTGTATAATATTTTGTACCTTCTGATAATCTGCTTTAAATTCTCCCCTCAAACATGGAGACTCCTAAATCATCTAACATCTTGGTCAGAACAATTAAAAAAGATACATATGTTGCAAATCACGTGCACAAAACCCACAGGAGGTAACTATTAGTCAACATAAACTAGATGGCAATGAGTTTTGATAATTTTTAGAGGAATTTAAAACCCACTTGGGAAAAGGAGATTAAGCAAGAGCATGCTATCCCTGTGTGGTAGTTCCATAATCTCCTGCTAACTTACGAAGGGGTGAGTCTAATCTGTAAACCAGGTAGCAGCTTGACGAGCTCATTTGAGATAAATAGCTCACAGGAGGCCAGAGACACACGGCTCCTCTGCTTCGTCTCCTGCTGACAAGACGCATGGAGTTATGCTGGAGTCCTGGAGCTGAAGGAGCCACATGGAAACCCACGTGGATTCCCTTCCTTTGCCACTGAATCCACAAGATTTTCCACCCCGTCGTGTGATCTTCCTTTGGCATTATTGCAAAGCTGCGTGAGTTTAAAGATGAATTTATAAATTAATATTGCACATATAGGCTAATATCAGATTTTTGGCATTGATATGGTCAGGATTAGGATGTTTCTTAATATACAAGTACCTTTTTAAAATCATTTTTGTTAAGGGATCATATAACGGTTATCACAATCCATACATACATCCACTGTGTGGCAGGACATCCATGTGTTGCCATCATCATTCTCAAAATATTTTCTTTCTACTTGAGCCTGTTGTATAAACTCATTTTTTCCTCCCTCCTTTCTTCCCTCCCTCCCTCATGAGCCCCTAATAATTCATAAATTATTATTTTGTCATGTCTTGCACTGTCAGATATTTCCCTTCACCAACTCTCCTGCTGTCTGTACCCCAGGGAGAAAGGTATTTGTAGATCCTTGTAATTGGGTCCTCCCCTTTCTATTCTCCCAGTATCGACACTCACAACTGATCTTAAAGGGATCATTTATCCTGAATCCCCTGGATCATATTTCTGGCTTCTACCTGTACTAGTGTACATCGTCTGGTCTAGATGGATTTGCAAGGTAGAATTGGGATCGTGATAGTGTGTATGTGGGGAGGGGGCAGGAAGCATCGAAGAACTCGAGAAAAGTTGCAGGTCTCATCATTTCTGCACGGCACCCTGACTCTCTCCTATACCATGCATATCTGAGTCTTCCTAATTTATTTCCCTAGTCCACATGGACTAACACAACCTGTAACACATGCATTACCTACCTGTGCAGATTAAGTTCTCAAGTGATTGGATACTACTTACACAAACAATTGACGTTGGCAAAAAGGCAAGACTTTCAATGATGTCCACTGATTGTGGCAGAACTAGGGACCAGAAGGGGTACTAGGTACTAGGCAGTCTTTTTTTTCAGACAGAAAGCATTGTCGAGACGATTATAATATATAGCTCTACCTCATTGCCAATGGATCAGTGCTGACTTGGAGTGACCTCTGTGGGTTTCTGAGACTGTAGCCGTTTACAAAAACAGAAAGCCCAGTCTTTCTCTCATGGTTTGGACCGCTAACCATGCGGCTGGCACCACCAAGGCTCTGTGAAAACGTAACACCTGATTTGATCTCCCTTTCACCATTCAAAAATTACATGTTTTTATGAAATGAAAAGGAACACACCTGGATTAAAACTCCAATGAATTCCCCCTGAACATAGATCAGAGGTGTGAATAAATAGCCTACCTATCATACAGAGTGCTTTGCAAAGCGAATCATGGCAGATGGGGTTACATTAAAATTTAATAACTTCTCATTTAATCTTCTTTGACCCTTTTAAAGTTGTTCTATCTTTCAGTATTCCCTGATTTATTTACTACTTGAATTTTTCTCTATTTTATTTTGCTATTGTTGTTAGTCTGTTTTTATTCTTTTTTTCGGGGTGGGGGGGTATGTTTTTCACTCTATGAAATCCAGAATGGGGAATCTATGAATGCAGTACCTGGATTAATGATGTCTTGAGGGTACAGCAGTTAAGCTTGGAAGAAGTGGGGAGCTAATAACAAGAAGCACGAGAGAAGAAAATGTTCTAGAATTGTTTGTGTAATGATTATAAAATCCTTATTGATATAATTGAACTACCAAATTGCATACTATATGGCAGGGGTCCTCAAACTATGCCCCGCAGGGGTCCTCAAACATGTGGCCTCCTGAGGACATTTATCTGGCTGTGGACTGGCAAGGCAGCATTGATGGACACTGATCAGACTGCATTGATGGGCAGAGAAGTCTATATGTCTCTGTGTGGGCAAACTTAATGCTGGTGTGTTGTTTTGTGTGTGTGTGTGTGTATATATATATATATAATAGCAACTTAGAATCTCTAGGAAACAATGATATCAGAAAAGAGAAAAATTGACTCGGAGTGTAGGATAGTCAAAGTAGAGTAGACATACCTTTTTATGCCGTGCAAGGAAAAAGCTGTGTATTTGGTATGCCAGAATACAGTGTCTGTGTTCAAAGTATACAATTAGCATCAAAACTATCAAGCTAATCATAAAGATAAACATGATTGTTTGGTCAGAGAAGTAGGAAAAGATAAAATATTAAAACTGAAAATTATATTTACAACTTAGAAAAATATTTTTGTGGAGCAGAAGCAGCTAAATATTTCATCACTGTGAGCAAGTTTACAAGTTGACCATTTGTGGAGGGAGGATTTGTTAAAGAATGCCTTCTTTCTGCTGCCAAAGAGATGTGCCCAAAGAATTCTAATTTATTTAGTACAATGAGTCTTTTAGGACCTACAATTACACGATAGATTGATGAAATAGGAGACAACTTGCATCAGCATTTGCAAAACTCTCCAACAACAACAGCAAAAATGTTCCTATTTTTTCTTGGTACTCAACAAAAGTAATGATGTTTATGACTCTGCACAACTTCTAGCTTTTATTCGTAGGAAGAAAGACTATTTAGAAGTCACAGAAGAGCTTGGTGTGCTGCAAAACATCAAAAGAGCAATTACAGAAGAGAATATCTATGAAAAGTTTTGCCAAAACTGTGAATGATTTAGTAGCTGGACTGGACTAGACTAGCCAGTGCTACAACTGTTGGTGCTCCTAGCATGGTGAAATTTCTTGCATTAACAAAGAGATGGACAAACATAACCATTCTCATCTGTGTAAGTCCGGGTAGACTAGATGAACAAATGCAATAGACACACATATGGATATAAGGAATGGATTTATATTCAAGAGGAACAGGACATGGAAAAAACATCCCAGTCCAGTTCAGTTCGAAGTCACAAGTCCAATATTAACCCATATGACCGGAATCAGTCCATAAAGTCTCGATCTGACTCACAAAGTCACAGGCCAGTGCGTACAGAGTCCCGGCACTGACAGGAATCTCCACATGGCTCCTCACTTCCAGGTTTCAGAGTCCATCAACAGCATCCCGTGGTGGCAGAAGCAACGTATCACTGGCAGAGGCTTCCATGTGGCTGCCCCAGCCTCAGAGATCCGGCTCCATCAGGGCAAAGCCATGTGGTGTCTCTACAGGCTACTACAGCCTCCCAGACGCCACCATTCTGTGTTGCCTGTGATTAATCATCTCTGAGACAAACTCCCCACAACTAGGGAAGATAGCTTCTCATCTTCACGAGGGAAATATCGCGAGATTCCCCAGAAGTCTCAGGAGAAAGCCATGCCCACACAGAGGCCTCATTGGCTACTCAATGACTATCTCCACCGCTACATTTCAATCATAAAATTAACATAAGCAAGTGACTGCCACATCATCCAGTAGCAATGCACTCACTGCCTCATGCACCAACAAGCGCCGTGTAGTAAATGACTAAAGTGGGACTGTCTTAGGAAAATTGTGGTGTCTTGTATTAACTTAATTAGAGTAAGGCACTAAACCACAGACAATTTCAGGAATTTCTGTCTGAGCTAAATATTGCCCATGAAGATGTTATGTACACAACGAAGTCCATTGGCTGAGTAAAGGGAGAGTTTTGAAACATTTCTATGATTTATTTCCACAGATTACAGTTTTTCTGCTTTTAAAAAACAAAGAAGTACCAGAGTTCAATAATGCAGAATGGAAATGGCACCTTGCCTTTCTGACAGGTATAACAGACTTACTCAACAGTTTCAATGTGCAACTTCAAGGAAAGGGGAAGCTCATCTGTGATGTGCAATCACATGTGAAAGTATTTGAAGTAAATGAGGCCTCCTCATCAAACTAGTGAAGGAGGAAAATTTCTGCCATCTCCCCACAACTCAAAATCTATTAGGGGAAAACCATTGGTTGCATTCCCAAACAAAATATGTGTGAATTTACTGGAAAAGTTGCGAAAGGAGTTCCAATATAGATTGGAAGAGCGTCATCTCCAAGAACAGGACTTACATTTTTTCTGTAAACCATTTTCTATTGACGTTGAAAATGTGGATGCAATTTACCAACGAGAACTGGCTGAAGTGCAGAATTGTGACTCTATGAGAGACACATTCTCGTCACGTAGCCTTCCCGATTTCTATGCATCTCTCCCCGCTGGGACATAGCCTCATCTCAGGAAGCATTCA
>PVJH01039506.1:0-16374 GCA_004026705.1 Nesogale talazaci | reverse complement strand
CTCTCTCTCTCTCTCTCTCTTTTTCTTCCTTGTTTTTTGGGGGTCTATCTATTATAAGACAGGCAGGATAAGCAATCCCATGGAGATAGCAACAGGACCAACGGTTGTGGTGGTGCTGCAGGTGGAGAGGGAGGGGGTAGGAGGTGACAGGGACAGGGGAGTAGCAAGGATGATAAAATTGACGGTGAGGAAGATGCAGCATTCCTGGTCGGGTTTGATCAACTGAAAAGTGTCTGAGAAGAATTACTGAGAGGAATGATGAGTAAGCATGATAATGGGGCAGGAGGAAGGAAAAAGGAAAGAAAAAGAAAGCGATAAATTTACCTATATAGGTATATAGATATATAAATGTGTAAATTTGTAATTATATGTATTTACTGATACATGTACACCTACATATATATATATATATATATATATATATATATATATATATATATACTAGTAGGAAGCAGATGGATTTGGGGCCTCTATTAAAACCTCACCTGATTTGTTCTAATATGGTACTATATAATACTCAACTTCCCGATATAATCATTGAAGACAAAAGGGGTGTATGAGCAAATGTGAAGAAAACTGATGGTTCCCAGCTATCAAAAAATATGGCATCTGGGGTCTTAGAGTCAAACAAGTGGCCATTAAGCAGAGAGGGAAGCAACAAAGTTCACATGGAAGAAGCACACCAGCTTGTGGGACCACGAGGTGTCAAAGGGATCAGTTATCAGTTATCCCTGAGGATAAAGGAAGACATGGGGGGAAGTGGGGAATGGGGGAGCTGATAGCAATGATAACTGTATAACTCCACTCCATGGGAATGAATAACAGAATTGCATGTGAATGGCTATATTGGATATGGCTAAATATATATAAACAATCACACAATAACAACAACACCAACAAAATAATAACGACAACAATGCCTAACAATGACAAGGGTTCCTGGGGGGAAGAAGAGGGGTAAAGAGAGGTTGATATCAAAGAGTTTAAGAAGAAAATAAATGTTTGGAAACCGACTGTAGTAGTGATTGTACAAATATGCATGATATGCTTGAATTATGGAATGTTATGACATCTGTAAGAGCTTCCAATAAGATGGTGACCACAACAGCCACAACAAAAAGTTAAGCACAACATAATTTCACCAAGGAAAATGTCAAGAATTGTTGTTGGTGAAGCGATAGGTATGATTATTAGTACTTATTGCTGTTACTATTATTAGTACTGTGTGCTTATTATTTTCCTGTATCTTACATACCTTGTATGTCATATTGTACCTATTTCACAAGTGGTGAGGTAACCAATGAATAATGAAGTTAAATCCAGGTTTTAAGAAGTTAAGACTACACTTACCATGGCATTCTCAAGATATTTACTTAAGACTCTGTAATAGCCCCAAACTGGAAATAAATTCAAATGTCCAACAACAAGTAAATGGATGAATATCTACTGTGGTATGAGCTTACAATGGAATACTATTCAGCAACAAAAAAAGGATGCACGCTGTAGCATGGGTGAATTTCCCAATAATTTTTGCGAAGTGAGCCAAGTCTGATATTCTCTCCAGACCCATCCCCCCTAAAAAAAGAAAAGAAAAAAAGTGTATACTAGATGATTCCATTTATATAAAATTCTAGGGAATACAAATGAATGGTTGTGAGAAACAGGAGGTGTGGCAGGTGGGAATGGAAACGTGAAGATGAGAAAAGCATTACAAAGGGGCATAAAGAAATGGGAGGAGGGGTCCCAATGCTTTTATTGTGGTGATAAATTCACAGAAGCATGCATTTGTCAAATTTACCCATTTGCGCACCTTAAAACTATGCAGTTTGTTATATTCGGTGATCTCTCCATAAAGCTGTATCTTAACAAATAAATTCAAAGTTCCATGGTGGGGGGGGGGTGTAAAAAAAAAAGATTGAACTAGGTAGGGTACCTTGACTGGCTCTTCTGATTCAGGGGTTCTAAAAGCCCATAAGTCTTGAAATTTAAAGACTCATTTGTTCAAAGATCCATAATCACTCATTTCCAGAATGTAAATACATCCCATTCTTCATGTGAAGATAACTGTACTGAGATTTCGAGATGCGTTTGCATCAAGAAAGATGCTATGATTCTAAATCATGTCTCCTAAAGTAAAACGTCCACAATCTGAGATCCCGCAGATCCGCTGCTTTAACAGCCTCCAGTCTTTCCCTTCACAGACAAGCTCACCAGAATTGAAATTGCCCTTCTTTCTAGGTGGCCCCTCCACACGATGTTTCGGAAAAGTCTACAGTGATATAGGGATGTCTTTCAACATAATAATGCACAGGGAAGAGGGAGGCAGCATGAGAGTGGGAGACACTAAAGCATTCCCAGAAAGTCATCCCCACAACGAGAATAACCAATGGGAAACAGCCCACACACGACAGTGAGCACTTCTAGGGATTTGGGGGTTTGCCTTTTGAAATATTTCACTTGGTGACAAAATTGTTTTATGGTGCCGCGTACATCATTTCAAAGTTGGCAATAACTTAAATACCCTTGATCCCGGAGCTGGTTCCAGGTGGTCTGAGCACACAATAAAGTTCTCTGCGGTTCTTAGAAATGATCCGTGGGCGGTGAGTTGGTGAGGGCAGGGAGCAACTGGAACTCTGATACTCTGCGGGAGGGAATGGGAATGGGAAGCACCTGGGGAAACCCCTTTGGCAGGATCTGCTTTGGAAGTCTCTACGCGAATTGGTGACATCATGATCAATGGAGAAAAGGTGGAAGCTGGCAAGGATTCTGTCTTGCTTGAACCCACACACAATGCTCATGGAAGCAGCCATCGAGAGATCAAACGACCGGTTCTGTTAGGTAAATTTGCCATACGAGATCTCTTCACCGTCTTGAAAACCGAGGAAGTGACTGTGAGGACTAAGGCGTGCCTGAGGACTAAGCCATGGTATTTTCCCCTGGCCTCATCTGCAGGTGAAAGTTGAATGTGGAGTCAAGAAGACCGAAGAAGAATCGATGCATTTGAATTATGGCGCCGGAGAAGAGCATTGACAGTATCAGGGACTGCTAACAAGGCAAACCGATTTGTCTAGGAAGAAGCATGGCCAGAGCGTCCCTGCAAGGCAAGGACAGCAAGATTCCATCTTACAAACTTTGGACACGTTCCCCGGAGAAGGACCTCGTGCTCAGAAAAGCAGAGGGGCATCGAAAGGTAGAAAGGTCTTTAATGCGGTGGCTGGATGCAGAGGCTGTAACAACGGTGAAGGCGGCGTAGGCCCCCACGGGCTGTGTTTCCTTCTGATGTGCACAGGGTCCCTATGGGTCGGACCAGACGCAACAGCTAACAACAACAAACCACAACAACAAACAACTGAAGGTGAGACCCTCCTGGGCAGTGCAGACTTGACAAACCCAGCTGTTCGTCAAAAGTTGAAATCCGCTAGGAGATGGACTTTCCCAAACTCTCCGTGGACGACCCTATGGTCCTAATCCGACATGGATGGGGCTGCCCAGACTGACGGTCAACGCGACCCACTTGATGTCGACCAGTGTGTGAGTCCGGGTGGACTGCAGAAACAAGTTCATAGACTCACATATGGATATAAGGGAAAGGTTTATAGATAAGAGGAATGGGACACTGAGAAAGCATCCCAGTCCAGTTCGGTCCAAGGTCACGAGTTCAATGTGTAGCCCCTATGTCCAACACTAGTCCATAAAGTCCCCTTCCGACTCACGAAGCCATAGGCCAGTGGGTGCAGAGTGTTGTGTGTCCAGTCGCAGTAGAAGCAGCAAAAACATCTCAGCGCTGGCAGGGGCCTCTCTGTGGCTCCTGTGGCTCTTCCGGCTTCAGAGGTCTGGTTCCATTAGGGTAAGGCCGTGTGGCTTCTCCTCTGGCTCCTCCAGTTCCTTGAACGCTGCCATCTTGTCTTGTCAGTCATTCATTGTCCTAGCCAAGTCTCTCATCTCCAATTGGTTAATACCACGAGACTTCCCAAACTTCTCAGGAGAAAGCCATGTCCACACAGAGGCCTCATTGGCTATCTCCAGATTAACAGGCTAGAACTCCACCCCTATATCTCAATCATGAAATTGACATAGAGGGCTGAGCCTCGGTGGCTCAGTGGTTGTGCGCGGGACTGCGGCCCACTGGGACGGAGGTTCAATTCCAGCAGTGGGGCTGGGCCTCCTACTCCCACCACCAGGGCAGTGATGCCTAATTAAAAAAAAAAAAGAAATTAAAAAAAAAAGAAAGAAATTGACATAGGTACATGACCGCCACAACCAGTTAAAAAACCAGAGCTGAGCACACTTCTCACCCCTGACCCAGAAACTCCATCCCTAGGTACATGCCCATCAGAAGCGAATATGTCATGCCACCCAAAGACATGTAAAAGGCAGTGGAAATCAGGGCTATCGAGATAGTGAAAAAACTGGAACAAATTCAAATGTCTACCCAAAGCAGAATGGATCAACTCTAAAATATTCACCCAGTGGAATGCTAGGGTCTGTGCAACAATAGAACATAAAAGGATGAATTATGGATACATACAACAGCATAAATGACTTGAGTTTTGGTTTTTTTGAGCAACGCGCAAAAGTAGCTCGACTGTATAATTCCATTTAAAGGAAGGGTTAGAAGAGGCAAAACAAAACTATGATTTTAGAAGTCAGAATATTGTAGAATGAACTGGAAAGATACAGGGGGTTTTTCTGGGGGCCTGAAAATATCCTCCGTCTTGATCTGAGTGGTGGTTACCTGGGTGCAACAGATGTAAAATACAACACAGTTAAAATTAGTGCGCTCTACGCCACGGACAAAAATTCTCTCAACTGGACCAAGAGACGATATCCTAATCAATGGAGGAGAGATTGAAGTTGCCAAAGATTTCATCTTACTTGGGTCTGCCATCAACACTCAGGGAAGCCGGAGTTGAGGAATAAGACAATGTACTGCCCTGGGCAAATCTGCTGCAGCAGACTGCTTTAAGCTATTCAAGAGCCGAGATGTCACTTTGAGGACTAACATGTACCTGGCCCCAGCCAGGTGATTTTTAATCACTTCCAAGGCATGCGAACGCTGGCCAATGACTGAGGACCACCAGAGAGCGGTTGACGCCTTTGAAGGATGGTGTTCGCCAGAAGATCGACCCTACCGGGACCCGCAGAAGAAGGAGTGCGTCTCTCTTGGAAGAAGTACAGCCTGCTTGCTCCTTGGAAGGGCGGGTGCTGACACTGTGTCTCATGGCGCTTTGGACACACAATCAGAAAGCACCAGTTCCTGGAGGACTTCGTGGCTGCTTCAAGCGGCGCATTGGTGAAAAAGAGCCAGCACCTCCTTGGGATGGCCTGGCACCGTGACTATGCTAAGGGGGGCAAACCTTGCTTGGCGCGGGTCTTGGATACAGGGCTGCTGGGCTGGCGCTGACTTGATGGCTCTGACAAAAACCAATGTGTGTGTACCTCTCACCAGCCGCCGCCAATACACCAGCCACCCTCTGTGGGCTCCAGCTTGGAACAGTGGTGGGCGTGGAGGGGAAAGAGCGGTGCCCATGAGCCGGACAGCTAAGACCCCATTTAGGAAAGTCAGCGACACCCAGGCACCGCGCCCACCGATTGCAAAATGGCACGGGCTGCTGTGCGCCCATCACGGTGGCAAAGGTCTCGTTACATCCTCTCACCCTCACCCCTCCGCCCGTCCCCTTCCCTCCCCCAGTCCTGGTGAAACACAAGCACAGAAAGGCTAGGTAGCTTGTCTGTGGTCATCCAGCTTACAAGTGGTGAGATGAGGTTGGAACTGAGACCTTCGGGCCCAGGCTCTTGCCCCTAGCGCACAGCCCCGACCCCAGCCTGGAAGCCCCAGAGTCTAGCCCCTGCACCTCCTCTTCCTTCTTCACCCAACACTCCACCCTCCTTTCTCCCCGAAAATAGCACCCCTCACACCACAAGGTGTGCACATCTGCTGCTCCCTCTGCCCAGAATTCTTCACCCTTCTCCTCGTTGTCTAATCCTCCTCATCCCTTCGATCTCAAGTGGCACCTCCTCCCAGAAGCTTTCCTGTCTCCCAGTCTGGAACAGGGCAACCTGTTTGCTCTCAGGACACTGGGAGTTCCTTGAGGACCAGCAGGCATCCCTTTTGCTCAGAGCCGCGTGCACCACCGGCCCTGCGATGGCGTTGGCACCAACATCTGGTAAATGGATGAATGAACCAACAATGGTCTGCCAGGGCAGGCTGACTTAAAGGGAAAGCTAGCAATGGAAGGTCAGTGGTGGTTGTCCCTGGGGAGATGTGACCCTCGCCTTGAACTGGGGGAAGGAGCCCTGGTGGCGTTGTGGTTACGAGTCGGGCTGCTCATGGCAAGGTCGGCGGTTTGAAACCACCAGCCGCTCCACTGGAGAAAGACAGGGATTTCTACTCCTGTAGAGAGTGACCATCTCGGAAACACACAGGGGGCAGTTCTGTTCTGTCCTGTTGTGTCCTGGCAGTTGGCGTCAACTCTTTGTCAGCATGGCGGGGTTTTTGTACTTGGTGGGGGGTTACGTGGTTGCATAACGTCCTGGTGGGCAGGTATCCTTTTCTGAGCCCAAGGCATTTCCTCGGCCTGGGGGCCCCTTGACTGCTCTCCCTGCCCCGGCACACACTCTCCCCGCTCTGCCCGCAGCCGCAGCGGACGCTGTATTAATAAATGGGAGAGAGAAGGTCACCAGCTCAAGAGTGCCCGGCCGTCCTTGACCCGGGCGCAGATGAGACAAGCTGAGGCGAGGGAGTCCACTGCACACAGCGCTGAGCACGTGGAAGCTATTTCTGATTCCCACCGGGCTGGCCCAGGCCCACTGCCTCGGCCATGGGAGCCAACACAGCCTGCCAGGGTCATCCTTGACCGGCCACCCCCGCCACATTCACAGCTGCCCTACCCAGAGCAGGAAGGTCAAGGCCCTCGGGTTGGCACTGGAGGTTCGGCGAGACCGGGCCCCTGCCTACCCTATGGTCAGCAATACCCCTCTCCCACCCCCGTGGACAGCCAGGCCTTTGTACCTGCTGTGGGTCCCTCCATCCTCATGGAGGCTGTGGGTTGATCCCCTTTTCTGGTCCTCACCCTCGTTGGGTGTCCCTTGACCTGTCTGGATGTAGTGGGCCCGCTCCTGGAGTGACACGTGACTCATTATTGGTCCTAGCCCTCAGGAGGGGCCTGCCCAGAGTAGGCACAAATCCGTGTTTGCTAACTGATCGCACAGAAGAAGTATCCCGAGTGCGGTGGGGGGGGTGGGGGGGCAGGGAGGAGAGGGGGAGACAGGGTGTAGGAGCAGGGTAAATTCACCATTGAAGATGGGTGTGATGTGGAGGAAGAGGGTCAGAGAGACAAAGCTTAGAGCCCTGGTGGCTTAGTGGTAGTTTGCAGGACGGCAGCCCACAGGGTTGACAGTTCAAATCCAGCAGCAGCTCTCCAGGAACATGGCTGGACTTGCTACTCCTACCCGGGCAGTGATGCCACAAAATAAATAAATAAAAACTTTTAGGGCTGAGCCCTGATGGCGTAGTGGTTGTGTGCGGGACTGCAGCCCACTGGGATGGCGGTTCAATCCCAGCAGAGGCTTCACAAGAGCAAAGGCTGGGCCTCCTACTCCCATCACCAGAGGACAGTGATGCCCACCCCCCCAAAAAAATAAAAAAGAGACAAAGCTTAGGGCAGGAGAACCCTGTCTGATAAATCCCCACCCCCCACCCTGTCAGCAGGGGCTCCTCCCCAGGAGTGCAGAGGTTGGGGCCGGGCCAGTAAGACCCAGGCCTAGTGGCCAGGTGGGTTTGAGGGCAGCCCTCGCCTTGCCCGGTCTGAGTGGCTGTCCATGCGTTCTGTCTAAATATATCTGCTTCCCGACGCAGGCAGGGCGGAGGGGGAGTAGGGGGCTAGAGGCTGGCTACAGAGCAGGGGAACCAACCCAGGAGCGCCTGCAGACCCACCCACAGCCACCTGGTCCTGGCAGATGAGTGCAGGTGGCCAAGGGTCAAGATGGGCCTGGCGGGAGCCTCTCCCATCCAAAGAGCTGCTGCTTCCAATGTGGGCCGCGCACGAACCAGGCCAGCGGAGAAGGGAGGGGACACAGAGGTGGGGACTGGGAGGGGCACAGAGGCGGGGCTATGGGAGAGAGGGGACACAGAGGCAGGGTCTGAGGAAGGGAGGAGACAGAAGCAGCATCTGGGGAGACACAAAGGTGGGCCCTGGGAAGACAGAGTCTCCTCCCAGCATGCCCCAGAACCTGGCATGCGAGAGCATCAGCTTTTCGCTTTCCTCCGGGCTGGTGCACAGAGAGGCAGTGTTCCTTGGGAAGGGAGCACCTAACAAGAGCGAATCACCACCATCTCCTGACCACCTACTATGTGGCAGCCCATGCTGGGAACTTCTGCTTTCACAGAACCTCACTTCAGCCCAACCTCTGAGGCAGACAGTGGTGCTGCTCCTCCCCATGGGTTTAGATGGGGAAACCGAGGCCCGCAGAGATTTCTGAGCCACGCTGAAAGTCACAGGGCTGGTGAGCAAGGCCAGGATGCACTCAGGCCCACCTCTGGACTCGGTGTCCTCTTGTGGATGGACAAGCCCTGGTGACCACCGCAGGGAGGTCCCACCTGGGGCTTTGAGAAGTCTCCCAGAGTCCTCGGGACTGAGGCTGAGGCCGTCTCTCCACTCAGCGCGGTTCTTTCCAGTAAAAGCAAAACCAAACCCACCCCCACCCCCAGACACCAGTAAAACTCTGTTCATGAAGATCTAAATATTCACTACTTGTGCCCCGTGTTAAGCAGGGGGTAAAGGCCTAGCCCACTGGGAGCCTGGCTCCCCTGCTAGGCCGGACAGCACAAGGATTAGGAGTCTGGGCTCTGCTGGAGACAGACTGCCCCACTGTCCAGCAGCTGGGCAACATGTGACATGTCAACACACACACCACACACCACACACCACACACCACACACACACACACACATACACACACGAGTTCCTGGACCTGTTTCGGAGCGGTTCTGAGAGCCCTCGACTCCATTCCAAGCAGGGACTCCAGGTGACTGGGTGCCGCTCCCCTCACGGGGCTGTTCAGCGGTAACCTTTCTTCTGAGGAACCCTGCTGAGTTCCACCCACCATTCTTTCAGAGACCATGGTGCCCTCCGCATTAGCTGCAGCCATGTCTGGACAGTCACTGCCCGCCTGGAGAGGGATTCCCAGCGGCTGGTCGTCACCCAGAATGCCATCAACAATCCAGGTGGGTCCTGGCCCTAAACAGAGGACAACTTGCCAGCCACACCCACTCAACCCCCAGGCACCCTCCAGGCACCCCTCCAGCACCAGGCCTGATAGAAGGGCACCCTCAAAAGGCTCACTCAGCCACTCTGGTCAGGAAGGAGGGAAGGGGCAGGCTACTGTTAATGGGGGAGGGGACAGTGTGGACCACTACGGGGGGTGGGGGGGGCGGTGCATGAATCATGGTCGCGAAGAAGCTGGGCTGGGGTGATAGTGTGACTTTCCGATCAACCATTCTCCTGGATGTGTGGCGGTGACTGAGACCGTGAAGGCTGGCGTCAGATGCGGGGTGGGAACGAGCCCAATGTCTGCTTCGTTCTCCTCAGACCCAACCAGGCTGGCCAGCCAGGTACAAGGCCATCCCCCCTATCCTACCCCACACACCCCACCCCCGCTGGCCTCCAGGAACTGCCTTGTGATTTCTCCAACCCAGCTTCGTACATGGTTCCTGGAAGGCTTGGGAGCTGTGAGGAGGTAGTGCTTCCTGCCCGGGCCACCCCCTCCTGTCTCTCTGTCCCTGCACTGCCTAACGTGAGTGGAGGGAGGAGACACAAGAGGGCCACGGAGGGCAGGCAGCTCGGGGCCTCGACTCAGCTTGTGGCAGGAAGTCAGCACAGGATGGCAGTGACCAGTCTTGTGGGTCTGTTTTGCTCCAGAGCCTTCTGTGGCTTCCTAGTTTGTTCGGGGGCAACCACTGAAGCAGGGTGAAGGCGAGAGGTTGTGGGGAAGAGGTCCAGGTCCACAACGCCTTGCTGTGGCACCTCAAACCAGTGAGTCCCAATAGGACTCCATGATGGTCAAGGGCCCTGCAGGCCATGGCCAGAGCCAGGCCCACTCCCAGATCGAATGCACCGTTGCCCAGGGCAGGCTGTCCCACCTCTCACAGCCTCCCTCCCGTCCTGGTGTGTTCGTGGTTCATCTCATGGTCTCCCTGGTCAACACGTGGCCCCCCCCACCTGACCATGGACCTCTGGGTCATCTCAGCCCGAGTCACCTTCCCAGGGCAGCTTCCCTGGACCCAGTCCCTCACGTGACATTTCGATTTCGTCAGTGCCCTCTTTGGTGGTCTGGCCCGTCACGGAGGGAGTTTACACTTGACTGTCTGTGCCCAAGACCATGGGGTTTCCCAGGGGGTCCAGCTCACACTCTGTCCCCAACACCCAGCCCTAGCCTGGGCACAGAACAGGTGCTGGATGTGTATGTGCAGTGCTGAGGGTGAAACCGCAGCAGAAGAAAGGGAGAGAGGAAGGGAGGGAGGGAGGGAAGTCAGGTAGAGGGAGCGGTGGTGGGGGGAGGGGGTGATGGTGGGGGCGTTGTAATGGCATCTACCTCCCTGTGCGGAGAAGATCAGACAATAAGCACAAGGCCTCAACCGAGTGGAGGCATGACCCCGTACACCCCACACTCCTCACTAGCCACACCTTCACATGCCACACACTGCCCACCCATACACACGCCCTTCCTAGGCACACGCCTCTCCCACACGCCACACACTTCCAGACACACCACATCTTCACCTCCACACACACCACACCCTACACACCTCTACTATCTCCCTGTCACACACGCACACCCCGCACACTATGCACCCACCCCACACCGCATACACCGCATGCATAACAGACACACCCAGCACGTATGTATCATCCACACCCTCCATACCCATACCATACGGGCTACCTCCATACACAATCACACGCCACTCACATGAACCACCGTATACACATACCGTATCTACCCCCACCATGCCCACCTACATGCCACTCATAACATCTCATGAAAACCATCCATAACCCATGCAACCATAACATACACATACCACGCAAAAGCCATACACACCCCAAGCCACCCAAACACACACTGTACACACGATACTACACACCTCCCCGGCCCTAGGGAGTGCCCACACCCGGCATCAGACCTCGAGGACCATCAAGCCCAGCCAACCTCGGCCCCGCCCGCGGTGTCCCTGGAAGGCCTCACACATTCCCAGTCCTCTAGGAATCGCACATCCAGAGGTGGGAGGTCCCCCAGCGGAGAGACACAGGGTGCCGACACCTTCTGCCTGCGGTGTCACAGCTCAGCATCAGAATCCAGGGTGGAAACTGAGCTTGGAGAGGAGGCTCAGGAGTACTGGGAGTGGGGGGGGGGGGAGCAGGGGAAGGAGGGGGTATGGACTCTTCACTGCTACATACAGGTAACCTGAGATACAGAGGGAGAGAGGGGGACAGGGGGCTCACGGCCCCTCAGTGCCCAGGGC
Source organism: Nesogale talazaci (assembly GCA_004026705.1). NCBI lineage: Eukaryota > Metazoa > Chordata > Mammalia > Afrosoricida > Tenrecidae > Nesogale > Nesogale talazaci. Next base: position 4,850 of record PVJH01039506.1, on the reverse strand, counting down.
CTGAGACTTGTCTTCTCCCCTGGCTGCCCGAGTCACTCAAACCTGGATTCAGAGCCCAGGGATACCACCCATCAGCTGGGTGGCCTCGGTTTCTCAGAAGGAAAATGGGGTGATGACTGCACTGCACTCCCTGACTTGGACTGCTCCCACAGCACACAGCATGGGGTTCCCTGCCCCCTTCCCCGATTTACCCGTCTCTAGATGGAGTCCCCAATCCCTCACCTGGCCTCGGCCACCTCCAGCAGGGTCGAGCCAGCCCTGGTCCTTGGACATGCACACGGCTGGCTATGCTCACGTGGACAACCTGGGAGCCCGCCCCACCCCGGTGACTTTAGGCAGGCTGAGCCCAGCCAAGAGTTCCCTCCCAAGCACAGGTGACCCCTCAGCGCTGTCACTCCAGACTGCCCAGGCAGCTGCCACATCCCCAAGCCCTGCCCCCTCCTGGAGCATCCTGTCCAGAAAAGGCGGGCAGCCAGGCCAGGCCCGCGCAGCAAACTCGGCCCCCAGAGTTGAGCCTCCAGCCCCCAACCTCCTACCCCACAGCTGGGTCTGGCAGAGCTAAGGACGTGGCAGGGTTTGGCGGCAGCAGAGAGGGATAGAAACAGGCAGGCAGCTGGGGGTGGTGGGAAGAACCTTTCTCCCCAGCCTCTCACACACCCGGATCCCCATTTCCAAGCGGCGCCCCACAGTCCTCATTTGCTGCGTCACTTGCGTCACTGTGCAGTCAGCCTGTGGTGGGCGGAAGGAAAGGCCCCCTCCTCTGGCAAGTGGCGGAGCCAGGCAGAGGGGACACTGGGGAAGAGGGGAAGGTAGCGAAGGGGTGTCCTGGGAGGGCCTCTGAGGTCCATGCCCTCCCGCTACAAACAGAGCTCCTGAGTCCCAGAGAGGTTGAGAAACTCAGTCAGAGACAAACAGCACCAGACCACCTCGTTGCTCACGCTAGTCCCGCAACGACTCCCCTACCATCTCCTGACAGACTCTTGGACCTGCCACTCGACAGACACCTGTCACCAAGAAAGAAAAATAAATCTCTCTACCCCAAGGCTGACTTCTTGCTCCCAGATCCGAGCCCCGGGGTGCAGAGAGCCCCACAATCACTTGCGCCTGGCCCCATGTGTGGTTCTTAGCCCCTGGGGTGAGCCCAGCCCAGCAGCAGCCCACTGACGAGGTCTGGACGCCACTCCTGCCACAGGGGGCCCTGCCTCCTTTCCACATCTGCTCACGGCCACGTGCTTTCCAAAGACGAGTGCCTGCCAGGCCCCACGTCACGGCCTTCCCGTTTCTGAGACACATTCCCTCAACGGAGTTCCTGCGCTGCCCTCCCCTGGGCCGGATGCAGGGATCTGCTGCTGCCTTCTCAGGAGCCGCCAGACCACCAGGGACTGTGCCAGGGGGGCTGCTGCCGGAGGCGGGGAGAGTGGGCTGCCAGGTGTCACTTCTCATCCCCTGTGTCGCCTCTGGGCTCCCCTGCCTGTTGGTGATGCACAGAGAAGCTTGAAGCGCGGCCTCACACCCGCTCCTCGGAGCACGCCTGTGTTCCGCCTGGAAGACGTGTCACCTCCCCTCTTACAGCTGCGATGGGACCTCTGGGGGTCTAGGCGGTGAGGCTGCCACCAGCGGGCCCTGAAATCTGAGCTCTCGGAAGACATGAATGAGTGTTTAGGGTCCTCCAAGCCAAGGGATGACTCTGCTTACACTTCATCCTGATGGGCCTCAGCGCCCGGCCTCCATCCCCACCACCACTTCCCCTGGAGTACAGGGCGAAGGCCAATCTTCCCAACTCTCCAGTGTTTTGAATGCAAGTCCTGGTACCACCCCTGGGCTGCCAGGGGGACCTTGGACAGCTGACTAAACTTCTCTGTGCCCCAATGCTGCCACCTATCAAATGGGAGTCATCACAAAAAGGTGAGGTGGGGATTGAGAAGAACAGCAGGGTGCTTCGCCCTCGTGGCTACCAAAGAGGAGCCAGCAGAGCCCCTAGACCAGGAGACGGTCTGCTGCGTTTTGGGACAGGCAGGGTCATTCCTATGATCATCGACAACCTGACCAGAGATCCCTAAGCCTGGTTTTGCAACAAGCCCTAGTGAAGGGTGTAGCAAGATGCTCCAAACAAAATTTGCTTCCATTCATTTTGGGTTTTGAAAAGGCCACGTCAGATAGCTCGGTGTGCAGGTGGCGGCGTGGCGAGACCCAGCACAGAGGGATCCAGCGCCGGGCTCCATGCCTCGGGAAGGGATATTGAACCAATGGGTGGGGGTGTGTGAAGGGGGGCTGGAAGCTGGTGTCCAGCAGGGCAACCTGCAGAAGGGGTTCTTAGGTTGCGCACTCACCCCTCACCCTCTGCGCGACCTTGGGCAATCGCCCAACCTTCCTGATGCTCCATTCTTTATCTGCCAAATGGAGCCAACAGCCCACTTCCTTCCTACCCTCGGGGGTGGAGGAAGCCGTGCAGGTGACAAGCTCTGCGAACTGTGGATTGCTGGCACATCCCGAGGTGCTGGAAGAGCGCCGCTGCTGGCAGGACCCCTCCCCGAGGCACTGTGGGCAGAGAGGCCTGTTCCAGTGATTCTCATGGCTTCTGAAGGTTTGGGGAGGGGGCCTGCCCACTTTGATGCAGCACACTGGAGCCTCTTCCCTGTGGGAACTTTCCCCAGAAGAGCCCCTCCAGAGCGTGCACACCTCTGATGATGACGGAGTGCTCCCTCCCCTCCCCACCAGTCTCATCAACCCCCTGCTGCCCTCCAGAGCCCTGAGAGCAAGCCATGCCCAACCCTGTGACACTCAGGAGCGCAGGGGCCACCACGGCTTCCTTCCTGGGCGAAAGCGTCACAGACGGTGGACTGGAGTGGGTTAGGTCTGCCCCCTCACTTCACCCAGGGAGCCCAGAGAGGGAATGCACCTGCCCGCGGCACCCAGTGATCCAGTGCCAGGGTCCCTGCATATGACGGGCATCGTATGCTGCCCATGAGCACACTTCGGAGCCCACTCAGGAGGACCACTTCCTCCTGTAAGGATACCTATCTGCCCCCACCCCTGACCTGTCCAGACCCTGGCTGCCTCTGGCCTTTCACCCTGCAGTTCTCTTGAGCGGCCCGGTCCACTACCATCCGCCATCCACCCAGGTCCGGCCAATCCACCAAGACAGGCTCAAGTCCTCAGGGAGCTCTTCCCACCGGTCCCAAGAAGGGGCCCCTCCTCCGCCTGACAGCAAATCCTCTCACCATCACTCCCAGAGGCCTGGCAGGACGGCTCCCCACACTGGATACAGGGCTGGCATGAGCCAGGGGAGTGCGCAAACGTGGAGTGAGAGAAGGGGGGATGGGTCAATGAGTGACTGCAAGCCAATGCACTAGTAGGGATGAAAATGCCTGACCAGATGAGCAGACACCCAGTCTCTCACTCCAAGGACGCAGACGCCTGTCCAAGTGTGATCCCCCAATGCTCTTGTAGAGTCTACAGGGACCCACAGACACACAAATATCTCAAATGTCCACCAGTTGAAGGCCAGGAGGCCCAAAGAGCCAGTGTGATGATGAGGGCCTGGTCAAGGCTCCCGTCATAACCCACAGCCTTGTCCTTGGCATAGTGGCCAAGACCATGCTCCTCCATTCACACATTCAAGCGAAGCAGACGAGTGGCCACAGGAACTAAGGCCGGGCCTCAGCACCAGAAACAGCATGCGGAGGCAGTCAGAGGCTCCCACCCCTCCTGGCCTCAAGCAGTCAAGAGACTTCGTCTGGGCCTCTGAGGGTGGTGACATGGACCAGACCTGGACTGGGGGTCAGGAGAGGCTTGCTGAGCCCTGATGAGGAGGTGGGGGTGGGGTGCAAAGAGAGGAACCAGCGTGTGCAGACACCCTGTGGCCAGAGGCAAAGAGGCCTGTTCCAGCCATCTATGAGCAGAGCTGGGCTGGGGGTAGGGAGTGGGTTGGAGGAGGTAGGGAGGAAGAATGTGGTTGGAGGTAGTTGGTCTATGAAGAAGGCTTGACTTCATTCTGGGAGCTGAGGGCATTTATTGAGTACCTACTATGTGCTTGAAAAAAACCGCACTCGGATTTTTATTCATTCACATTTCAGAATCGTACAAGTGTTAAAAGAGACTGACGTCCAATCGTGCCACTTTTCCATGCTTCTTGAACAAATGCCTGTGGACCGATCACAGACATCTGGGAGCATAGGGACCGCCTGCTCCTGGTCACACAGGGCACCCAGGACCCCATTCCACAGAGACTTCCCACCCTGAATCCAGTGGCCCAGACAACACAGGAGAATGGGAACAGACACCCGGTACACCAGCCACTGAGTCTATTCAAGGCCCCAAAGCCCACATCCTCAACCTCCCATCCAACCTCAACTATAGGTGCCAAGAGGCTTCACACGCAGGGCACAGCCCTCAACCTGGACTCCACACTCTTGGCCACTAGATTCATGCTACCCTGTACTTTCTTTCTGGTCTGGGACCAGCCCGCCCAGGCAGGCTCCCCCCATGAAACTAGAACTCCTCAAGGGAGGGGACCCACATCAGACCATCCAGCGTTCCCAGAGCCCAGCACACACCTCTCCTAGTGCCTGAGAGGTGGAAGCAGTGCTGTGATCCCCACCCCCACCCCCACCCCACCCCCAGACACTCGCAGAAGTTCCCAGCTCCAAGAGGACCCAGGGGCCGGGACGCACCCCTGCCACAGCGCAAGCGCCCGCGCGGCACACACGCCTGCCCCACGTGCGCAACCAGCGTCTCCGGGCGGTGCTGGAGCACACCCGTTGTCTGCCACTGACTGGCAGCTAGCTCCGGAACCGGCTCCAGGCTCCAGCCACCGCCTGGCCAGGGCACCAGCGCGTCCGCCCCACCCA